>PVKM010000761.1:0-94345 GCA_004027735.1 Carollia perspicillata | reverse complement strand
CGAAGCACATAGAGTCTCGGCTTTCTCATCTCTCAAATGAGGCCGACCCCTCAGTCTCTCAGAGTGCTCGTGCAGATTAGATAAAACAGGTAAACATACATAGGACAATACCAAGGCCTCAATAAATGTCAGCGCCGTTTGCTTTCTATGTTAATGAAAATTGGTGACTTTAACTAGGAATCCTTTTTAAAGGTCATACCATATAGGTATAGAAAGGCATCAGAACCCAAACGTTATTTGATGTGATATTTTGTGCCCAATAATGACACATTCCACTTTCAGTACATTTTAGTAAAATACGATGACTTTCAATCAAATCAATTATTTTGGAAAGATATTTTAACACGGATTTTAGACCTCTGTCTCACTCTGGGGACTGTCGTGTGCCAGCGGAGCACAATGCAGAACCCTAAAGGCCAGTTCAGGTTGGTAACACTAGCAGAATCACAGACTGGGGTCACTTACTTGGACATGAAAGCACCGCATCGGATCCTTGCATCGCTCCCCTCAGGGAACAGGAGCTCCGGACTGTACAACACATCAACCAACACCGAGAACTCAGCCTGCATCATCGGGCTGAACTGTTGCTCCAAGGAGGCCACCACATCCTGAGGAAAAAAGCAAAAGAGAGCCCATGTGAAGACCTAAGTCAGACTCCGTCCTTTGAAGATGTGCAAGCCTAAGAATACTACCCAGGAATGAGACGTAGGAATGTCGTTGAAGATGATGCCCCCCACCTTCATGGCACTGATGCCTGTGCTTTAGGTACAGTCTGGTGTTCTCTATCAATGCTGCCTGGGTCTCTTTTGTTATTTATAAGATAAGGCAAGAGTGGGTAACTTATATAACTTCTAAGGACATATACACAAGATGAAAAGTCAATAAAATCACTGTTACAGCCCTTGCAGTGTTTAGAGTTATAATGGAGACATGACAGGTAGTCATCAAATTGAAATAAATTGGAGCATGCCTGCAGGAGAGCTAAAAAAAAAAGATTTTCTATGTGTCATTGATAATCCAGAACTAACCATTTCTTCCAATGGAGAAATTCCTTGATATACTATAAAAATAATATATAAATTCCTCGCCTCTTACAATAAAGAGACACTAATATCACCTCATCTCTGATCATCAGTCCCTTTTTAATGCCTCTCACGTCTCTGTCTCCACCCACCAGCACCAAGTCTGCTGACCCTGCCTTCATTATTAATTGTAACACCTGTTTCTTCATTTCATTCTTGCCACTACATAGCTGAGATCTTTAGTCACTCTTAACTGATCTGCCTTCCTCTAGTCTCTTCCTGATAATCCTGTCCTGCAAACCAATAACTGCTTAGTCACATATAACGACACTCCCCCCCAAATTTTAATGACCTATAGCCTTTGAGTTCCTCACATTGAACCTAACTTGTCTTTTTAATCACATACAATGTTCATCCATTAAAACTCTGAACCTCCACCAATCAATCTACATGGGACCTATCATAATATTTATTCCAGTTCATGTCTTGACCATTTCTTCAACACCATACCCTGATTTGCTTCAATGAAATTCTCTATAATTACATGGGCGGGAAGATGTATGCTATTGGGTTGAATTATGTCTTGCTCAAAACTCATATATTGAATTCCTAACCCCCAGAACTTCCTAATGTAACTGTAACTGGACATAGGGTCTTTACACAGATAATTAAGGCAAAATGAATTTCTACAGGTGGTATAAATTCACTATGACTGGTAATCCAATATGACTGGTAAGAAATTGTAACGTAAAGCCTGGTCTCCAACTAGAATTTGATATTTTCAACCATATTTTGTTTATGTAATAACGCATATTTAAAAATGTAATTTAGACAACAGTCATAACATTTCATGCTAGCATTGTACCTGTAACTTCTCAATAATATTCCTGTAATCCCAGGCAGGCCCTCCAAGAGCCTCCTTGAAGCGTGGCCCGGAGCGCGCCGACAGTCTCCAGCCCATGGCCGCTCTCTGCACCATGTTCGAATGGCTCTTCATGAAAAGAGTGTTAACTTGGCTGTCCAAATCCACTGGGATAGCAATTCCACGGTTCTTTGCTGAAAAAGAAAGATTTTAAATATTTTCCTCTTGATTTGACTAAAGCTTCTTACACATTATCAAAATAACCTTATAAACAGAAAATTTAAAAAAATGTAAGATACATAAATTCTGGGACTTAACAATACTGTATTGTATATTTGAAAGTAGCTAAAGAGTAGATCTTAAAAGTTTTCATCAAAAAGCATCTCTATGTGAGGTGACAGATGTCAACTAAATTTATAATGGCTATTATTTTTCTTTCTTTCTAAATTATTTTATTGTTGTTCAATTACAGTTGTCTGCATTTTCCCCTCCCTACTCCCCCCAAACCCATGATTATTATTATTAATACATACTTACAAAATCATTACATTGTACACCTTAATATAATGTTCTATGTTAATTATATCTCAATGAAATTAGTTTAAAAAGAAAAAAGCATCAAATCTTTAAACTCATCCATTAAATTATTTTATATAACTATAAAAGCTTTTCATCTAAAATCATTTCCAAGACCAATTATTAATGTGGTATCATTAAACATTCAAGTACTGATTTGATTTCTGTATTACTGTTTGAATTGTACTTTGCACAGCATCACTATAGAAAAAACCTGTATAACAACCATGCAAATTTGTAGCTTCCCAGGTGCCAAGGAAAACAAGAAAGCAGAAAGAAAACACATAAGAAAATCCTGCCAGCCCATCCATTAATACAATCAGTGTGTACTTGTCTGTGTATACACATGCACATACACACAGAATTTTAAGTGCTAAAATACCTGAAAGGAATAAATTTTTGAAGTTAAAAATCATACAAATTCTGTTTTGGAAAATGGAACACAGTACATGTCCTCCTTCCCCCAAATCAACTGAAATTTATATTTTATCACATTATATGACAATATTAAAAAATGAAAGTGCTTGCCATGAAGAAACAGAAATATTGAGGCATTTTTGCAAGCAGAGTGATGGTGGGTTTAGTCCATCACAGAAGCAAGAGAAGAGATTCATGTTAGAACAGGTCTTCCTAGGCAAAGAGCCAACCACCACCAAGAGTGTTGACAGGTCTGGGGCAGTCATCCGGGGAAGTCCCTGAAGAACAGCATCTGAACATCTGGGGACTAAAGGCCCTCCTCCCTCAAACTAGCACAAACAGAGCAGCTGGCACAGTGGGTTTTACTCAGAGGGTAAAGGTAGGAAATGTATGAATGTTCTCTCCAGAAAGTAGAGCACCTGCCTGGAGAGAAGGAGGTGGTAGGACTTGACAGCGAAGTGGCATAGAGCTTGAAGTTACTCCAAAGATCTTACTGAAATGAGAAGGGAATGGGAGAGAAAGAAGAGGCAGCTCCAGAAAAACCTTCTGGCAGCTTCCACATACAGAAGACTCCAACCCCTTGAGCAAAGCCCTCCTTATTTGAACACTTGTTGGTATTCCCAGCCTGTCTTTCGCACACACACACGCACACACACCCAAAGGAAGCCTGAGTATGATTTACACAGCCCCTCACACTGGGTCAGCCCTGTCATTTATTTGAGAACGTTAGTAGAAAAACAGACCTTCAATTTCTGTCTTCTCTGCACTGGCGGCAGCTCTCCTGCCGCAGCCCCTCACCCCCTGAAAAAGTGCATCTACACCAGCTTTGTCTCCAGCCCCCTTGGTCAGGAGCACCTCTCAGCTGCTGAGCCAGCCACTGTCTGCGGTGGTGCTGAAGTGACCGGAGATGCTCACAGATGACAGCTTCAGCAGCTTGGCAGCCCCACATCCCCTGTCCCCACTTATTTCTAGCTGCAGCTTTCAGACCAGTGCCATTTCCAGGGACATCTAACCAGCAGCCAAGGTCACCAGGGCTGGGGCTGCCACGGTCGGGGTGGCGGGCTCTGGGGCTGCAATAGGGACTGTGTTTGAGAGCCTCATTGTTCATTAGTCCCAGAACCCTTCTCCGAAGCTCTTCCCCTGTGCCATTCTGGACTTTGCCCTCTCAGAGGCCAGGGGGCTCTTTTGCCTGATGGTGGCCCCTCTCATCCTCTTCACCATGTGAAGGAGCCATTGCCACCTCCCATGGTTCTTCCTCTTGCGACTTTATCTGCCCTGTCTGTGCCTTTTCCTATTCCTCCCCAGGCAGCCTGGCTCAGGGCTTGACAGAGGGAAGACAAATAAATGCTGTATTCGTAGAGAGGAAGGAAGGAAGGAAGGGAGGGAGGGAGGGAGGGAGGGAGGGAAACACATCTTCAAAACTGCAGTGCAAACTTATGCCAGTCATTACAAACCTTTCTAACTGCAAACATACCACCAAGACCACAGGGAAAACCAAAAGCGTCGAGAAGACCTGGCCGCAGTAAAAACAGACTCGATTCAGGGAAGAAGACAGTACTAATTACTGTCCTCAAAGGTAACTGAGGTATACTGCATCCAACAAATTAGAAAATCAGAAAAAAGAAAGAAATCTTGGGAATTAAATTATGATTGCTGAAATAAACATTCCAGAAACTGGCTGAGAAAGAAAAGGCTGGGAACCAAGACCAAGGTGATAATCTTGAAAAGTCAGGGAATCCTCCAGAACACAAAACATAAAAGATCAAAAGAGAAAATAAAACCATGAGAATATGAAATAAAGAGAGCAAACCCAGGAGTGAAATATCTAACAAATAAAAGTTTCAGAAAGAAATATCAGAGACAAATAGAAGGAAAGAAATGATTAAGCAAATAATAAAAGACAATTTTCTCAGGCCGAAGAAAGATGTTAAATCGCCAGACTGAAAGGGCGGACTGTATGCTAAGCAGGATTAAACGGGCATATTGGCCATATTCTGGTAAAAATTTACAATGCTGTTATGGGTTGAACTGTGGCTCCCCAAATAAATACACACACACACACACACACACACACACACACACACACACACACACACACACTGATGTCCCATTCACTGGCATCTATGAATGTGACCTTATATGGAAACAAGGTCTTTGCAGACGTAATCAAGTTAAGTCAAGGTCACAAGAAATTAGGGCGGATCCCTAATCCAACAGAACTGGTGACTGCACAAGGAAAGGAGAGGGAGACAGAGACGCACACAAAGGGGAAAACACCACGTGAAGATGGTGGCAAAGGCTGGATTCATGCAGCTGCAAACCAAGAACTGCCAACCAACACCAGAAACTAGGAGAAAGGCACGAACAAACTCATCCCTAGAGTCTTCGGAAGGAGCCTGATGGTGCTGACACCTTGATTTCGGACATCTAGCCTCCAGAACTGTTGTTTCAATCTGTCTGGTTATGGTATTTGTTACAACAGCCCTACAAAACTGATATAAGTGCCAACAGTGCAGAGAAAACTGCAAAACCATCCCGAGAAGAAAGAGGATTCCCACAGAAAGTCAGACTGGCGCCAGACTTCCCATCATCAGTACTGAATGCTAGAAGTCAAAGAATGGCTTTCAAGGCCAGATGGACAAAGATTTTGAACCTAGGAGCTTATGCCCATCTAAACCAAAAATCGAGCGTGATACCTGAGTCAAAATGTTTCAGAACATACATGCAAGGCTCAGAACTTTCTCTCTGAAACCCTATGAAAATTCCTCCCTCCAAAAAACAAGTAAGGTATCTAGGCAAATGTCAATGGAAATACCAGAAATCACAGCAACTGGCTGTAAACATGAAGAAGAGAATAAAACTAGAAACAAATGGAAGATCTGTTCGATACTAATGGTTGGAAAATTCTCCAGTTAGAAAAGTTTCAATATCATAGCACTATACTTCCATCTCTAATATTTATACTAGGCAAAATGTTTACACATCATAATGTTATAAAGCTCTGAAAATTTATTTTTAAACTTTATCAACTTATAAGATATTTAATTATATTTAGGATAGAATGCAAATGTCACAATTATAACAACAAAAACCCTACAATGTATCAAGCAATAATTAGATAATACAGTGGAGGAGAAGGGGTAAAAATGAAAGCAGTATTTTAATTTCCTTATTTTTCATAGTGCCAAGCATATAGACAGTATTTAGAGCTGCTAAGTCAAGAGACAGCTATATAAGGATATTATTTCAAGTTATAATGATAGTCCATGGAAGACTCTTATTTTTTTTTAAAGATTTTATTTATTTATCTTTAGAGGGGAAGGGTTAGGGAGAGAAATATCAATGTATGGTTGCCTCTTGTGTGTCCCCTGCTGGGAACTGGCCTGCAACCCAGGTATGTGCCCTGACTGAGAATCAAACCACGATCCTTTGCTTCACAGGCCTGAGCTCAATCCACTGAGCTACACCAGCCAGGGCCTGGAAGACTTTTTTTAAGTGAATGAAAATAGGAAGGAAAGAATGTGGGGAGAGACTGAGAATGAATGAATAAATCTAGTTTGTTTCATATAATGAAAGGAAAGCAACAATAGTAGCAATATTGAAGTTGAAAGATACTTAAAAACTTCTTTGAAAATAAACAATTTTAGCTACCCATATAAAAAGTTACCAATTTCAACAGGAACTCAGGCTGAAGTTTCATGGCAATAATAACACCTCTGAGACAACCCTAAACAATCAGCCGCACCACTGCCTAAGTCTCCCTAGTGAATGTTTTCCTCATACTCACGATACACTTGCCTTTTCCAAAGCAAACAATGTGTCGTTTATCCCCATCACTCACAGCAGAGCATCTGCACTCCTGTCCCATCCGAAGGACAGACACGGCCAAGCGGCACATATTTTTATAAATACTTAATCCTGCACCACGATGACATCTTGACAAGACTCTCATTCTTTTCTAGCTGCTTCGTACATGAGCGGGTTTGCTCTAAACATTTACAAGTCAGAGGACAATGCTGCTTATATGCTATTTTCTGAGTGACAGAAATCATAAACCTTCATATTGCTCAAAACATAGTACAGCCAGTTTCCACTACCATTTAAACAAACAAGGGAGGGGGACTGGGATTTATCTCCCCTTTAGGAATCAGGGACTTTAGATACAACCATGCATCAAATAAGTGTTGTTGCTATGAATATAACCTACACAAAGAAGTATTCGATGAATATTTTTCCAGTGACACCAGTGGAAATGGAGCCCAATGGCAGCTCCTCGACTATTCTTAGCCATTCAGCTCCCCCACCCCATTAGTGAGGTCAGAAAAATCTCACCCACCTTCCAGATTCCCAGATGCCCCTGTGAGCGGCAGCCACCATTCTGCCGTGGCCGGCACCAGGACAAACTCCAAAACTTGTTGAAAGACACTTTTTGTTCTCAAAACTGTGCCACTTTACTTGGTATTTTCTAGTCTTCTGTCTTAGCACAAATTGCACAATATATGGGTAACATATACTGTTGTCTCATGCCCAAAGCTAAACTCCAGCCAAGGGCTAAATCATAATTTCCAGGAAATAAAAGAAAATGAACTATTCAATTGGGGAAAGGAGACTTTGAGTTAAAAATTAGTCAGCGGCGTAGATACTAATAAAAAGTGTTCGAGCAAATGTTAAAATATTCATACCTTTAAAGACATAGCCTGAAATAGATTCTCTGCACTGTCAAAATATTATAAATACCAATTCGAAAGCAAAGTTGACAAGGTGAATATGGCTTTCCATATATTGTTTTAAAACTAAAGCAGGAAAAAACTGTGACTAGGAAAATAAAAGAATTAATTCATGATCTCACAAGGGCACTAATAACTAGAACGACATTTTTCAAATGCAACCAAAAAAATGATCAAAATTTAGCTTACTTTTATTCAGCCAGAAAAAATTCTGTTATAAATAGTATACTGAAAAGTGAACTAGGATGTACTCTTGGAATTATGGGTTATTCCCTGTACCTTCTTCCTCTCAATAAAAAAGAATTAATGAATTTACTACAACTAGTCATTTTTCTGGCATGTAGCATTAATTCCAACTGTGCGCTTTAGTGGTCATGTTCAAGTTCAAAATGCTTAAAAAAGAAATGCTATGACTGTACTGCTGAGCTGGAGCGCAACTGAGACACTGTCTTGCTGAGAGTAAGAATATGGAGTCCTTAAAAACTAATAGGAGAGAGCATGGGTTGTTATTAACACATTTATCTTTTGTAGAACTTTGCCTGGAGAGCGCTAGTTCTCCAAAATGAGCCATCTTTATTCACAGGTACTATGATCATTAGGCACACCTACTAATTAGCCTTACAAATCCTGAAAAGTTCTCTGGATATGACAAGTCTTTGCAGTTATTTTAAGATGTAATCAAAATCTATTTCTAATGATTATTCATAAAAATATTGTGTATTATGTTAAAAAACTGTAATTAGACAAAATTACTGATGGTATCTGCCAGACCAGAATGTCTGAGAACATGTGCACTGCAGTGATAGGTGCCCTGGGAAAAACTGCTTGCAGAGATAAACTGACAGGTAGGCGGGAAGGCAACAGGAAGTGTGAGCATTAATTAGAATCTCGGTTGGCTGTCAAGCCCTGCTCTACGGGCCTTCAAGAACGGTAGTGCACAAGGAAGGTGTCATGGGGTAGGCAGAGAATGGCACCTTTTCTGCATCATGTCAAAATACCCAGGATAAATCTGTACTGAAGTGCTCGTGTTTTTAAGTATGACGAACATTAAAGATATGAAATGCATCTTTCCTGTTTGGCACTGAAACTACACTGAATTAATCCCCAAGCTGAACATAGAATATAACTGGATGGGTTATGCACGAACAAGTATTGGCACACCTGGCTAGTCATCTGGAAGAAATTAAGTTGATTATATGCCCTGTACCTAACAACTCAATACATTCCAGATAACTCCAAATTGTAAATAGCCACATCCAAAACACAAAGAGAGAGACAGAAAACCTGCAACCATGAAAATCCTCAATAGGAATTTGAAAAACATCTCATACTGATCAAGGACATTCTGAAGATGAAAGAGAATCTAAAAAGCCTAAAAGAAAATAAGTTTCTGCCTAAATAAGTCAATAAAAAATCATATGACAAATGAAAAAGGAAAAAAGAGTTACTTATAAGCAAATAGTTCATTTAATTAATAAATAAAGGGTGATACAAATTATTTTTAAAAAGAAAACCTTTAGAAAAAGTAAGCAAATCACAAGTGACAGTTCGCTGTAAAGGAACTAGCAATGACTCAGTCACATAGAAAGGTTTTCTTCTCTTTCACAAAAAGAGATACACATACTAAAATTACGATGATATGTTTTACTTATAAGATTGGCAAAAACCTGAGGATTTGAGAATATTATCAAGGAGAAAGCTACTCCCCTACACGGCTTGTGGCATGTAAATTGAACAATCTACAGAAGACAGTATCTGTCAAAATTAAAATACCCAGAAATTCGACTCCTAGGGAGTTACCTGATTCTGCTTCATGTACAACATGATTGGAAACAATATAAATATCCAGCAATGGGGATAAATAAATTAGAATAAAGACACAAAATTGGATACTGCCAACGACAGAAGAATATTCATTCATTTATCTGTAGTCATCCATTTATTTTATTCACATAGTAAATATTCATTGACTATTGAGACAGACTCTAGAATTTGATAGCAGATGAGGTACTTAGTTTCACTGCTTTGTGATTTCTAGACATGTCCTATCTACCCTGAAAGCACTAGAAAATCACTCAGGGCAGGAAATACGTTTGACAGTCTACATTTCCCCAACAACTAGAATAATGTCTCTTGGATAGTAAAGGATCATTGTAAATCAGTTGACTTAATAAATATGTGGAAAACTATAAGATTTTGTCTTATCTTGTAACTTACTCAGATTTAATTTTTAAGGTAATAATAGAGTTTTTTAAAATTGTAATTACAGGAATGTATTACATCAAACTCTTCTTACAGTCAATGATAAAACCCTAGGCACATGAAAATAGATATGTTTGTTTTAATAGAGACTGAATTTCTCTCCTTAAAGGGTTAAAATTTTATACATGTTCAAATTGGGAAGGAATAATTGGCTTGAAGATTAATGTTGATAATTCAAACCATCTGTAAAAGATATTTTACAGAATTTCTATTTGGAAAAACGATTATTTTGCCAACAAAGTACCCAATATTAATCCCCCAAATCATTTTAAGATTATGAAACAGGTGGGACAGAATTCTTTTTTTAAGTGAAATAATATGGAACTCATTCTTGGAGTTCCATACTCATGTTTTTTTCCTCAAACTATTTCTTTTTAAAAAATGTTTTATTTTCACTTTTTATTTCATAGAGAGTGGAAGGAAAGGAGAAGGAGAGGGAGAGAAACATCGATGTGAGAGAGAAACATCCATTAGTTGCCTTCTGCAGGTGCCCTGACCCAGGACAGAGCACGGAGCCTGCCACCCAGACATGCCCCATGCCCAGAATTGAACCTGTGACCTTTCAGCTTGTGGGATGTCACCCAGCCAACTGAGTCACACCTGCCAGGGCTTTCTCAAAGTACTTCTGACATGTACTGTTGTATTTTATATAAATGAGTAAACTGAGGCGCAATGACTCACCAAGGGCACTAACATTTACCCATATTTTTTATATTTTCAAGGTATAAGACATGCAATGTTTGTTTAAACTGATTGGTGATAGCAGAGCATCACAAAGGTCTGCTAACATGTCAGTCTAGGAGGGGTGTCCATCCTGGCCCTGTCCCCACCTGCCTGTGTGGCCCTGAGTAGGTTGCCTACCCTCGCTATCCTCGGTGCCCATCTGTGAAACGGGGCTAACACTTTCGTCACATCACAGGACACGCCACTGATAAATGCCCCCACTCTCAGCAAGGTAAGGGCTGGTTTAGTAAGTGCCTTTACTGAGTTTTACTACCTTTTGTATCCGATGTACACATTTTAAAAAGAATGGAGTATTTCTGATGATAGATGAGTTGAACTAATATACTTGGGAGCACTTTAAAGTGTTACGTAAATGGAACTGTAATAAACATTTGCATTTACAGAAGCATGTTTAGGCAATTTGTAAATGCACTAAAAACTTGCTTAGTAATATGATCTTATTCTCTTGACTTTGTTTATTCTTATTAAATATGGATACATTGTTTTCTTTAATATTATCAATTGTTACACATTTGAATTGTTCATTTTTACTGTCTCTTTGTAGTCTTAAAGAGTTGCTGAAATACAAAAGTGATTTTGCACCTGAATTATAAAACTTCAGACAGATCCATACCCAGGGAGCCAAGTTGCCATAGTTCTAGTTTCTATGTTGGGGTTTCCTAAGATAGTACTTCTAGGGTAAGATGATATAGTATGAACTTCATACTCAAAAACCTGGACATCAAACCCAGCTCAATTACTTACTAATTGGGCAACTTATTAAACCTCCCCAAACATAAATTTCACTATCTCCAATAAAACTAGTGCATGGATTATTGTCAGTCAACAAACATTCATTAAATTGCTAGTCAGCACTGGACACTTTCAGGCCTTAACAATCAGTGCATAAAGCAAAGTTCCTGCTTTCATACTTTACATTTGAATGGGAGAGGCAGATGACAAAGAAGTAAAAATAAGTCAACAAAGAATCGAGCAAACAAGATGCTTTCGATAGTGAGAAGTGCTAAGAGGCAAGTAAAATAGGAAGACAGGATAAGGGGCAGAAGCAGCAGGGACACTATGTGGGGTGTACTGCAACTCTTCGCTGAGCACTTAACTTTTGAGCATGTGATGGTCTGGGAGAAGAGGATTCGAATACAGGGAACAGCCAATGCAAATGCCCTAAGAGGAGAAGATGCCTTTTGTAGATGAGAAAATAGAAATAAGACCAGTGTGGATGGAGCAGAGTTTGGGGGGTGGGTGAGACAGGAGGAGAAGATAGAGCTCGGATGATGAACGGCTTTCTACGCCACGGTAAGGAATTCAAATCTTCAGTGCAGTGGAGAGTTCAAAGCAGGTGAGTGATGTGACCTGATCTACAAACTAAGATCACTCCGCCTGCCATGCAGCAACGTCAGGCGTGGAGGGCGGGGTTTCAGTAAAGCGGCTCCTGTGCAATTCACGTCGGATAACGGGGGATTTGGACAAATGCGTCACACGAGACAAAGGAAAAACGTGTATTTAGGAAGCGGAACCCACAGAATCTGCTCTTCTGCTCAATGGAAGTGAGCAAAAGGGAAGAATAAAATGTGACCCTTAGGTTTTTGGAAGAGAACTGTAAAATAGTTATTCTTTACAGTGAGACAAAAATCTGCCTCTTGCAGTTGTCATATATTAGTTAAAACCTACTCCTAGGGAGCTGCAAAAGTCCATTCTTACCTTCAGATGTTGGAAGATAACCATTATGTTCCCTTCAGATATCTTTTGTCTAAATATTTCAAGTGTTTTTAATCACTACTCAAGTGAGATGGTTTTAGATCCCTTTACTACCATGGATGCTCACTTTGGAATGCCTTTAATTTCGGTTCCATGTTTTTCCGTGGTCAGCATTCACCAATAAAAAAGACGCAGTCTAAGCATCGCAAAGCAGAATTTGCTTTTCATTTTCTTCATCCTAGACAACAGCTTTCCATTAACTGTTTGCATTTTTAACAGTTTACTTTTTATTGTATTTTTCCCCTCACCATTTATTCCTCTTATACCTTCTTCTACCTCCGTCCACCCCCATCTCCCCCGCAATCACCATACTGTTGTGTATTAATTTTGACAGGCACTTCATAGTTATTGTGGTTCAAAATCTAATAGAGAAGATAAGATACGGACTTCTGATGACATAAGCTAGAATAAGCTGAAGACCATAAGAAAAGTGTAAGTGGTGAAATGGTGGTCAAGCGGGTAAGGGAGTCAAGAATGGCTTTTACAGTGGAATTTGAGCAATGGAAAGGACGCTGAGAGACGGCAGTGGTGGAAACTGGAGAATAAAAGAGTTCTGGTGTGAGCAACACATGGGGCTCAGGGTGCTGTCACACAGCGGGGGTGTGAAAGCCAGAGGGCAGCGAGGTCGCAAAGGAAGAAGGCAGGGTTGTGTTGCGGAAGCCACTAATGCTGCAATGAGAATCCATCCTTACTTTGTTAGGCAAAGGGACGCCGCTGAAGGCTGGGTCTCTGTTGTTGGAACAGGTAGAATTTCACTTCTAGGAGATTACTCTGGTAGCAGATTTGTTTAAGTGAGGAAAGCAAGAAGGAGAGAGCACTGGATTCTTACACGGGTCCAAGAAGGAAGTCAACGCTTAAACAAGGCCTTTACGGAGAGGGAGGACGGAGGGATACGCATGCAGAGGAACAGTAGGAACGGCATTTCCAGAGCTCCGTGACTGTTCACACAGACAGTAAAAACACTGAAGAGGGGAGTAAAACATGCCTTCTCACAAAGATGCAAGTGAGATTTTATACCAAAATATCACTCTTCAAAACCTCTCTTGATTATAGATTTAGAGGTTTTTAAATAATGTTTATACAATACTTCCCATCATATGTCTTCATAGCATACAGAAAGTAACTAAAATTTCCTGTTAAATCATACGGTTTTTGGTCAGTAGAGGAAATGGTAGACAAAGAAATGTTTTAGCTTAAAAATAAAAGATATCTTTAGACTAACATAGTTTCAGCAACCATTTTAAATCCCCAAAGCCCAGCTACCCTACGATGCAAGAAGTGACAGGACCAAGAAGTGACAGGACCGCACAAGGGAAGCCGCTGAGGTCGGCCACAGATGGAAGGCGCAGCGCGGGCCCTCACTTGGCTGCAAAGTCCTTTGGGTCTCAGTTTCTAGCTATTGTGAGCAGCATGCCATCATGCTCTGTGTAGGGCCAACTGGTGTCGTCCCCCATTGCATTTGCTAAATACTGAGAGAGGAAGAGGAGGGGAAAAAAGGAAGAGGAGAAGGAGGGGAAAAAAAGGAAGAAGAGGAAGAGGGGAGAATTCCTTAAAATGTAAAAATAGAAATATACTCAGCAGCTGAGGCGATGTGCTCCTATGGAAAAAAAATAACATCATCATATTTCTTCGGTTGTCCTTTGAATTTTGTCTTTTCATGGTTGCTCTATTTCCCAGCTGATTTGATCCAAATAAAAATTTTAGTAATGTTTTATTATCATTTGAAAAGTATACTATTAAAAGCTCAGAAGTTATGTAAAAGCATGAACAACAGGAGCAGATTCATCTACAATTCCTGCATTCAGAAAAAAACAAATGTTAATATTTTATTTATAGCCTTCTGGGCATTTTGCTATACGTATCCTTTTAAAATAAAAACCAGGTTCTCTTCTATGTCCTTCTTTATTTTTGACACATATTATGGCCCCTTCCTTGAATTCTTCCCCTCCCTTTTTGAACCACTCAATCCGAGAACTTTAAGGAGGAGCCAAGTTTAGTGTCTGCGCTGGGCAAGAAGTACACCAGGAGATGAGGTGGTCCAGGGCATGGGAGCTCAAAACAGAGAGAAGGAGCCTTTGTGGAAGCCTGCCCCCAGCGGAGAATCCAAACGCGAGTGGGGTGAGGAGAGCGCCCACACTGAAAGAGAGCCTGGCAGGGCATCAAAGGTGACAAGGACATTCCTGTGACCCAGTGACCCCTCACAGAGTCAGACGCCAAGCTAGGTGAGGATGGTGGCTCTCAGAGCAGCAAGAAACTGGACTCAGGTTGCAGGAGCCTTCCTGGGAGGGGGTGAGAGGCCAGCCTTCCAGAGGACAAATCCTTGTGGGGTGTGGCCCCACAGTGGGTGCCTCAGCCCAAGTGGGCAGTGAGGAGAGCAGGGCATGTGTGAGGCAGGGGTCTGGGTTTGGAAGCACCGAACCATGCTTGTGTGTTACTGACCATCAAGTCGCCTCCCATGACAACACTATGAATGGGTGATGTCCACAATGTCCTGTCCGAAATAGCCCTGCTTAGCTCTCACACTCACACCTATGGCTTCCTTCATGGAGTCACCCCGTCTGGTATTTGGTCTTCCTCTTTTCCTGCTAACTTCTACTTTTCCTGCATTATTGCCTTTTCCAAACAACCCTGCCTTCTCATGATGTCTCTAAAGTAGGGCAGCCTCAGTTTTGTCATTTTTGCCTCCAGCAATGTCCAGCATCCTTAAAAATTGAATTTTTCAATCCAGGAATAGTATATATCTCCATTTATTAAAATCTTTCCTATCCTCCAACATAGTATTATAATATATTCTCTCACATTTCTTAAATTTTCCCTTATTTAATATTTTTGTTGCTATTGTGAATGATATCTTTTTTACAATGTATTGTTTCTTTTTAGTATACCAAAACAATCTATCAAGTTTGATACTTATTTATAATTAAACACCTAGATAAACCCTATTAGTCACTTAGTTCTAATAATTTTCTATTGATTCTCTTGGGTTATAACTGCCTTTTAATTTATTCTAATTAAAATTGAGCAGTCATTAAATTTTGTCAATAGCACTTAGGTATAGGGGAAAATTTTAAAACATGTAAAATGGTCCTTAATTAGTTAACTCATTTATTCACTTATCAAACATTTACTGAGCACATACAACCCTAGCCCAGTTACGTTATCTAGGTCATTGTTTCCACATCTGCAGAATGTGAATAATCGATAAAGCTATCTGAGGATTAAACAAGAGAATGAATGCAAATTGCTCCGCATTGCACAGGGTAGGTGCTCAGTAACCGTCAGCAGTCATGACACACACTGTAAGCTGCCCTTCCCGGCGTCTGCAGAACCCCCCTTGCAGAGGCAACGGTCAAGGTCCTCTGGTTTTTAAGTCCAGCCAAGTCTGTAAGACTTCCCCCTCCTCCCCTCTGCCATCCATAGGGTGGCCCTAATTAACAAGGAAGAAAAGAAAGAAAGAGAGAGAGGGAAGGAAAAAAAGAGAGAAATTTATGAGAAATTCTTTCCAGAATTTACTAACCTTTGCCATTTGTCATTTCAGAGGCCTTCTACATATCATGGACCCTCAATAAATACAAACGGATTTCAAACAAAATTAGAAAACTAAAAACCCTCAAATAGTCCTACTACCATATGAAGGGATTAACAAGCCAGGCTACTTAATAGATAATTCAAGAATAAAATCTGAGATAATTAAACTAAACCCATTCCTATAAAATCTCACTGAACTGGCTTACAGTGCCATATGCAATATTAAATTTAAATTTAGAAAGGGAAGCATTAAACAAAAAAATAAATAAATTTTAAAATATTTTAAAAGAAATGTAATAATTATATTCTCCTCCCAAAAATTATGCAATACTCAGAATCATTTGCTGATCACTGCTGCTCAGCTTTGCAGAATCTATACCTGCTTTCTTATGATGTTATAAACTGAAAAGCCGCTTGTATTCCCTATTAGCCAAAAGCCTGATTCTTTAACAAAGTGCAAAGTAAGTAAAATCGGACACTCTGACTTACCCACTTCAGCCAAAGTTCTGATACAGGACTCCACCGAGGCTTTCTGTGACGGGTTTGGCCAGGTGCAATTGTAAATTCTGAAGGCAGACTGCAGCAGCTGAATAAAAACTGGCTGATGTGTCTGTAAAGAGAAAGAAGGCAGGCAAATAGGCCACTAAACCATTAACACACCTGATACAGTGTCTATGCATTATCCAAAAGGCTCATCAAAACAAAACACACACTATCTTTTAGTTTCAGAGCTATTTCGAGCATATCCATTCAAAAAATATCTATTACATACCCACTTCATGACAAGCACATGCCAGACAGTATAAAAAATCAATTATTTACATTTTAACTATGTTCTCAATCAGAAATAATATGGCATTTCTTGAAGTCAATGACATGAATTTAAGTATATTTTTTATAACCTCTGGTTTATTTAGCAGTACAAATAGAGAGAAGGTGTTCTAGATTTATTTGTTTGATTGATTGTATGTTTTGATTTCACACAATGGGTAAGCAGAGGAGACAACAATTTTGAAATGGTTCTATCAAACTGTTTTAAAGTTTTTCCTAAAGAAAGTATAAGTGAAATGATATTTTTATAAGAGCAATACCCAAACATTGTAAAATATTTGGAAACCGAAGTCATGAAAATCACCAATAGTCCTTCCTACTATGTAGCGATAATCAGTTTCACGATTTTGAAGACACTTCACTGAGTTTTTCCATGTATCTATGTGTACAAACCTGGGGGACACTGTAAGGCAATTCTGTAGCCTATTTCACGTGCTCCAACTTTATGATCATCTCCTGATCATCAATATTTCTTTTGAAACGATTTTTGAAAAGCCATACTACAGATACACTATACTTTATTTAGCTATCCCCCTGTCTGTGGTAGATGTCAATTTTTACATTTATAAAGACTTGAATGAAAATCTTACTATATAAAATCCTGCTAATTGTTTCAGGATAAATTACTGAAGTGAAATCACTGTGTCAAAAATGCCTGCCCATTTAAAGAATTGTGTCATTTATTTCACCACTTGGCAAACAATCCATAAACAATATGAAAGTTCCCATAACGTGTAAAGAGAGAGAGAGCAAGGATAAATTAACTTGAGTATGGGGCCTCTTTAACTGAAACGAAGTTTGGTGAACTCAGACAGGATAATAGCAAATTAATCTGACAGAACAGTGAACTTCGGAAGTGTAGGAAATGACTTCCCGGCCAGACTAAAGCTTTCCCCACTCAGATGAGGCCAATCAGTCCCGTGTGGAGGAATGCCCTGGAACGTGTTTGCTGAGGTTACCTGGAGGCTGGTGCTGTTGTCTGAAAACGGGGAGTTAAAGAAGCCGCTCACTATGCTCATTATGGACTCGGTCACACACTTCTCCAGAAAGGTGTCTGCGTGTTTCCTGTCTGTGGTCGTGTTGCACACCTGGGGGTAGAAACGAAACGGCACATCGTATCACACGTCTTTGAACTGTAACTGGGACCTTCCAAAAATTGTCCTGAAATAGTTGTTTATAAATGGTGGTTTCTAACTACACATTTTCACTTACACTACCAAGCCGAACAGAAAGCTCAAAGAGGATAAAATCCTTGCCAAAACTTTTGACTTTTTAAGGCACAGATTTATGTGGGAAGCATGGGTGTGTGAGTTTGTGGGCTTGCTTCTCAGGGTAGGGAAAGCAAGAAGAGACAATGAGAGAGCCGAGGATGAATCAGAGAAGAACACAGACTCCGCTCTGCACATGTGATTAAATTTTGCTAAGCAAACTGTAAAACTTCCAAGTATGTCGGGGCAGACAAATTTCTGAAGCTAAGATACATGATGAGAAACAAATGAAAAAAAGCCACAGGTGATGAAGAGGCAAGAAACAGAGATAAAAAGAAGAAAAAAGGGAGGAGAGGATACAATATGGAAAAACTAGGGCTGAGTAAGAAAGTAAGTATTCGCAAATTTATGCTGGGTAAATATTATGGTGGCCATATGTTCCAGATGTTTCAATAAGGTGACTAAGCAAAAGAATAAATATAATGTAGTGTAATATTGCTTTAAAACTTTTCCCACAAATAAATGCACAAAGGAGAAATACTTCTCTCTCAGATCACGTTTCCCAGCGTTTTCATTTGAAAACAGTGTTTGCTGGAGGGAGGCAGAAACAGCACAGGGCTTGTTTTGCTTCCAAGTTACTTCCCATTGGGACAGTTCACTTTTTCCTCATCTATTAAATGACATCTACCTGACAAGGCTCTATTACAAGTAATCCCATAGAGTTATTGTAGGAAAAATGCAATTAAAGGAAATAAGTTATGTCAAATTACATACTCTTTTCATTATCGTTCCAGCATATAACATACTACATGACATAACAAGATGTTCAATAAATGTTGTAAAATGAATGAACCAATTAATTTTAAAAATGGAAGCATAAGAAAGTACTATTATTTTATTTTAGGTTAACTTGGCATTAGGCTATATTTGTGGAACATCTAACCAAGGACTATAATTTAATGTGGCCCCAGAACTAATATAAAATTGATTTTCCCATGATGGATATAACGTAGGATTTACTGCATTTAGTATCTTTCCAACACTGGCTTTTATAGGGAAATTTTCTGATCTGTGAGATAAATATATATTAAAGTGGAATAGGTAGCAGACCAGTTCTGCCATAACCCACCCAAATACCCTTCCTCCTCGCCCAGTGACATCTCACAGAATTGCGTGGGGCTCTCCAGAGCTATCGTAGTCTCATAGAGCACGATTTATGAAGGTACGCTTGTTAAAGTGCCAAAGGGTTTGTTTTAGTCAGTGGATCAACAAATGTAGCTTATTTCTAGATAAAGCCTTCCCTCAAACTCCTGGGTAATACCAAGTCTAGGTTTAAACATTTTTTTCTTAAATAAAGTAGGCAAAATGTCACACAAATGAAACTAATTATTGTGCAGACAGAATGTTCTGTTGATGAGCTGGCAAAGTATTGAGTAACAAAATAAGACACATAATTTGTAAGTTATTACATGTGTATTACACCAGATTTATTTTTGTCTTCATTTCAGCAAACCACTAAATACATAACTAAAATCAAGATTTTTTTGATTTATGTTCTATTATAATAAATAATTTTAAAGTGTAATAATTTGAATATACCTTCATCACAATGTGAATAGTGTAATTATTTTCAAAGTGTGTATAATTTAATATATTATCATAGAAATATAAATTAAGTGAAATGTAAAAAAGAGTTTTTTAAAGTCTGGGTAAAATAATTCCTAGCATTCAAGCACTATTTTTCCTTTAGATCATTTCCATTTATTTAATATAAAGAAGAAAAACCCACAAAAGAAAAGGATATTCTATATATTTTTGTTCTAGTTTTTTATTGAAGCCCTTCTATCATCCCTATGCACATCTTGACTCCCAGTTAACTCTTTAAGCTATCCAGAATTTGCTGCTGTCAGTAACCTGACTTCTACAATCTGATTAACTTTTGTCCCATACTGATACCCAGCTGTCCTCCGAACATTTACTGAATAGTGATTTCTTGCCTCACTCTTAGGCTACTTAAGATTTGCCTTATAGAATGTCACTAGTCACTATATAAATCTTTACCCATATCTTTGCTATACGCCATGTCTCATCATTTGTAAACATTTTAATCCAACTCTGTAAGAATGAAATGATTCTCCATTTGTAAATGGTTTTACAAGTTGAAAAACAAATCTACCATCACTGCCTTTCCCAAAAAAACAATAAATCCACATTTTAAAATATTTGTCCCTTTCTATTTCCAGATGAATTTTACTATATGTTTGCCAAATGCCATGAACTTTCACTTAGGGACATAAATTATTATGTTACAAGTAAATGTTGCATTAGGAGTTAGAGCAGTGTACCAGGTAAAGTCAAGTCCCTACTCTATTAGAGCCCTCATTCTAATCAAGAGAAATACACAACAGACAAATTAATAAGTATATAAATAAGTGGTAAAGTGAGGCAAATAATAGACTCTAGGGAAAAATAAAATAGGGCAAGCAGTAGAGGGCATGGTGCGGCGGAGAAGGTGTAGTCAAAGATCACTCTTTCATTTAAGTTGCCTGGGGAAGGTCTCTGTATAAGGCAACATTTAAACCTAGAATTGAAGGAAGTCAGGAAATAGCCATGGAGGTTTCTAGAAGAGCAAGTAAAATTTAGTCCCCAGCAGGAGCACATAAGTCCCTGGACACCAGGAACTAGTCTGACTTGCTCACCACTGCATGTAATGAGCACCTCGGCACACAGTAGGAATTTAAAATCATTTACTGGAAAAACAATATTAAGTGAAATTTCTACGCATAATTAAATCTAACATTTCTTTCCTTGCATATAGGATGTCCCTTGTCTTTTCTGCTCTAAAAATAACTGCCACTCTGCCAGAGATGACAGATTGGGTTAAATAAGTTTTCATATGCTAGAGTAGCACATTCCCACAGGACTGTCTACCATGATGGAAATCTTCTCATCTGTGATGTCCAAGAGAGTAACCACTAGACACACGTGCTCTCTGAGCATTCAAATGTGGCTGGTGCGATTGAGAAACTGGAATTTTTATTTTATTTAATTTTACCTAATTAAAATACACATTTATTTTTTTCACATTATTTATTGCTGTTCAAGTTCAGTTGACTCCATTTTCCCCCACCACTCCCTCCCACCCCAGCCATTCCCACTTCCCACCCTTGATACTAACCCCCTTTGGTGTTGTCCATGTGTCCTTCATAGTTGTTCCTGAAAACCCTTCCCCTCTTCCCCTCATTATCCCCAAACACCTCCCCTCTGGTTACTGTCAGATTGTTCTTAATTTCAATGTCTCTGGTTATATTTTGTCTGCTTGTTTGATTTGTTGATTAGGTTCCACTTATAGATGAGATGGTATTTGTCTCTCACCACCTGGCTTATTTCACTTAGCATAATGTTCTCTAGTTCCATCCATGCTGTTGCAAAGGGTAGGAGCTCCTTCTTTCTTTCTGCTGTGTAGTATTCCATTGTACAAATGTACCATGGTTTTTTGATCCATTTATATACCGATGGGTACTTAGGGTGTTTCCAACATTTGGCTATTACAAATTGTGCTGCTATGAACATTGGGGTACATAGGCTCTTTTGAATTGGTGTTTCAGGGTTCTTAGTGTATAATCCAAACATTGGGATTGCCAGGTCAAAAAGCAGTTCCATTTTTAGTTTTCTGAGGAAATTCCATACTGTTTTCCACAGTGGTTGCACCAGTCTGCATTGCCAACAACAGTGCACTAGGGTCTCCTTTTCTCCACATCGTTTCCAACACTTGTTGTTTGTTGATTTGTTTATGATGGCCATTCTCACTAGAGTGAAGTGGTATCTCATTGTGGTTTTAATTTGTATCTCTCTGATGGCTAGCAATATTGAGCATCTTTTCATATGTCTCTAGGCCCTCAGTATGTCCTCCTTAGAGAAGTGTCTGTTCAGGTCCTTTGCCCATTTTTTTAACTGGTTTTTCTTCCTAGAGTGGAGTCATGTGAGTTCTTTAGATATTTTGGAGATCAAACTCTTGTCCAAGGTATCACTGGCAAATATGTTTTCCCATACGGTTGTTTCCCTTTTCATTTTAATGCTGTTTTCTTTAGCCGTGCAGAAGCTTTTTAATTTGATGAGGACCATTTGTTTATTCTTTCCTTTATGTCCCTTGCTTTTGGGGACATATCCATGAAGATGTTGCTGCATGGAATGTCTGACATTTTCCTGTTGATGTGTTCCTCCAAGACATTTATGGTGTCATGACTTATATTTAAGTCTTTAATTCACCTTGAATTTATTTTTGTGTATGGTGTAAGTTGGTGAGCAAGTTTCATTTTTTTACATGTAACTGTCCAGATCTCCCAACACCATTTGTTGAAGAGGCTGTTTTTACTCCATTTTATGCTTCTGCCCCCCTTTTCCAATATTAATTGACTGTGGAGACTTGGGTTTATTTCTGGGCTCTCTATTCTGTTCAATTGATCTGTGTGTCTGTTCTTATGCCTGTACCAAAATCTTTTGACTGCAGTTGCCTCATGATATAGTTTGATATCAGGTATTGTGATCCCTCTTGGTTTGTTCTTCTTTCTCAAAATGGCTGTGGCTATTCAGGGTCATTTATGGTTCCATATAAATTTTTGAAGTGTTTGTTCTATACCTGTGAAATATGCCATTGGTATTTTAATAGGGATTGCATTGAATCTATAAATTCCTTTGGGTAGTATGGCCATTTTGATTATGTTAATTATTCCAATCCATGAGCATGGTACATGCTTCCATTTGTTGTGTCTTCCTTAATTTCTTTCTTCAGTGTTGTGCAGTTTTCTGAGTACAGGTCTTTTATCTCCTTGGTTAGGTTTATTCCTAGGTATTTTATTTTTCTTATTGCTATAGCAAATGGGATTTTTTTCCTGATTTCTTTCTGATATTTCATTGTTGGTATACAAAAATGCTGTTGATTTCTAAATATTGACTTTGTATCCTGCTGTTTTGCCAAATTCACTTATTAGGTCAAGTAGTTTTGGGGGGAGTCTGTAGGCTTTTCTATGTATACTGTCATGTCACTTGCAAACAAAGAGTTTTACTTCCTTCTTTCCAATTTGGATGCCTTCTATCTCTTTTTCTCATCTGATCACTGTGACCAGGACTTCGAATAGTATGGTGAACAGAAGTGGTGGGATATGTGTGACTAGACATCAGGAGAAGGGTCCAAGCTTCAATCAGCCTGTTATCACAGTTGGGAGAGTGGATGAGATCAGCAAGCAAAAGATTGTAGAGAGAGAAGGGAGCAAGTCTAAGATTTGAGCTTGGCACATTCCAATGTTTGAAACCGGAAAGACTCGGAAACAGCAAACAGAGGAGTGGCCAATGAAGTGGGAGGACTATTATCCTGGGGGCCAACTGAAAAAGTGTCTCAAGAAGGAACTGTTCAACTATGACAATTACTGCCAATGTTGTGAAGGGCAGAAAGTATGATTCAGGACAGGGACCAACCAATCAACAATCAGGAAGAGCCAAACCACATTCATTGCATGTGGGAACCATCATTATAATTCAGCATGAAGGTTGAGTAGAAAACTAGAATTACACCTGAGAGAAAGGTGCTACCTCAAGAATAAGCTTTATAGAATATTTTATGCCCTCCACTTCATTGCATTGCTAGCTAATAAGACCATATAAAAAGAACCCTTTAAAATGAGACTTTTCAATGGCTCATTCCACTTAAGAAAGTCAAGAAAATTATAGAACCAAACCATCAGTCAAAGAAAACCTATTCAATCCTAACAAATTAAAGACCTTGGAAAGTGTGTTCCAAAGTACATATAAATTTTGTCTTTACTCTTACTTCCTATGATCTGGTAAGCTAAGTAAAGAGAAAGAATGGCTCAAGTGATGTATTTGAAAATAAAATACTCTGATGTATCTTGTTAAGCAGTGATTGATGGGGCAATGACATGACACTGTGTTACGTGTGCCTCTTAAGTCATTCCTTGGTCTAATTTCATTCCGCCCATACATCACTTATAGTACTGTTGGCCATTATAGAATCTTGAAATTGATAGCAAAATTGGAAACATCTTCAAAAGAAAAAATACAGTCTGAAGCTAACATTAACCACAGTCCACCTCCCTCCATGTGCTTCCTCATCATGACTCAAATCCCCTGACCCCGCAAAAACAATCAGTTATAAAGGCAAAGAAAAGCACTTCTGCCCTATAAACACCAATTTTATCTGCATTGGAACATAGATCAAAGCAGGCTGTCGTTAAGTGCTCAGAAGACAGTGGAACAACTTTTCATGGGTCTAATGGCTTTGCTGCCTGCCTAACTCTGGACTACTTACAGGACATGGATGCAGCCTCTGTCAGCAAGTCAGAATGGACTGAGTATGAGACACAACCCATCAGCAGTTTATTAAAAAGTCTTTCAGAAACATTTTCTTATATGGGTCTTAACAAGATGGTGCAAACAGGAAAATTAAAGATACTAATTAAGTGTCTTAATAAAGAGCTTTACCCAAGAGCAAAACAAAACAAAACAAAACAAAACAAAAAACTCTTGGTCATGCTGACTCCAGAGAAACAAAAGAAAGGTACAAGGTGGTATGCATGTAACTACCTATTAGTATTTCATGTGCCTGTTAAATAAGATTCTTCACCAAATTTCTACGAAAATAATATTCTGCCTCATGCTGGCAGATCCTGCCTGAAGCACTGGGTTCCATCCCAAATGACATATTTTTATAAAATACCAATTAGAGAGAGCCCAAAAGTATATTGAAAACCATAATGAGCCCACAAACTGTATCAGAAGAGGCACCACTGGGAGACATGGAGAAAATGATAGGACTCTCAGAACATGTTGGAGAAGCTGTTATGGGAAAAGTACTGGATTAGACTGCAGCAGACGGACTTCCCAGCCCTGTTACAGCTGGGCAAGGCACCCCGGGCTGGTGAGCAATCTCTCCACACTCAAGTACAGTCTGAGGTCAGCCTAAATGATCTTAAGTTCCTTTAAGTTGTACAATGTTATCATTTCAAAGTCGATCACTAGTGAGGAGAATATGCTCCTTACAGTAGACACCTACGCTTTGCTGAAATGAATCATTCCAAGGTGCTGCAAAAGAATAGGTAAAAGTTATACTACATAAAAATTCATCTCAATTAAAGAGGTTTTAACAATTAAAATTGTACAATAATACAACCAGTTGTCTCAAAAACAGTGAGATAATTGTTCGTGGAAATATATGTGCTAAAAACTATATGACTGCCAGTCTCTTCCTATGAGATCCTATGATACTTTAGGTCCAATTTACCAAATACCTCGCCTCAGGGTTACCTTTAGCATTACTCACTGATGTAAATCAGTTGTTCCAGGATTTCATACCTTTGTTGTAACATGCAAATTTCGTCCATCCCTATGTTAAGTCACCATTGTGCTTTTCCAGCTTCATGGATCTGGTTTCTGGCTCTTGTCTATGTTGGATGGGCTTCCTTTTAGTTATCCTCAACATTATTATTTGGTATAGGTCTTGGGGAAGCTTTTAGAAATTGCTTTAAAGGCTATGATAGCCTTATAATATTACCAGTGGTGTTACAATGATATGATGAAATGGGTGATATTGCCTGCTCTCTTACCAAATAAGTGTCAAGCAGGGTTTATGCAGTATGTCATTGAATCCTCTCAGTACCCCTGTAAGGAATCTGTTATTATTGTATTCTTTTTACAAATAAGGAAACTCAGACTCAGAGGAGTAAGTGCCTTGCCCAAGGTAACTGAGCTAGTAAGAGGCAAAATGTGGACTTAAACTCTGGTCTAATGCCTCTAAAAAGCCTACTCTTAACTACTCCTAACTACCACGCTCAACTGTAATAGTTTGCAAAGTATTGTCCCTGGACTAGCAGTTTCAGCACCCCTTGGGAACTTGCTAAAAATGCAAAGTCTCACAACCATGGAATCAGAAACTCTCAGGGTAGAGCCCAGCAACTGTGATTTCAGAAATCCTCCAGATAATTCCGACGCTTAAGAACTACTAGAGTTTGAGAACTACTGCTCTACTGAAGTAAAAATTTGCCTAGAAGGCCACAGGCTACTTATTTAATCACGCTTTTTACATTTGGATCTGGAAGTGTGTGGTAGCTCCTCGATCTTTCAAGGGGAGAAAGATGAAGCAGATATGGAAAAGCCAGGTTTCCTGCCCCTTCCCTGAAATAGAAAGGCTGGCTCCTTGCCATTCTCGGTAAGGAGATAAGGGTGCTGCTGCTTTAAAACATAAATCAGGGGGAAACAAGACAGAAAGAAAAATGCTTTTTGCGGTACAGCTAAGCTGTCATTATTAGACATAATGAGTGAATAGACTCCGAAGATCCTGAAGTTCCCCTGGAGTCTTTATACAATAAATATTAATTGTCTACTTAAAACAGTGAAAATAAAACTCCTTCTTACATATGTACTTTTTTAGAGAAAGAATACATATATCTTAGCCTTATGAACACATCAACTGAAAGAGTGTTTCAAAGGTGGCATAATCAGTGGCAGCTGTCATCAGCTTTCTTCGGTTTAAAAAATAAAAGTCTTTTTAGCTTTGCAGCTTATGCTGCCTAGAATGTGACCTTGGTCTTTTTCAAGCTTATCTTTAGTCCCTAGCACTGTGCAACTCTGCAAATCAGCCTATAATCTCTTTACTATCTCTCTGCACGTGCATTTTTAAAGCTGTCATAAGCATATAAGCCATCCTTCACTTCAAGGTCTCAGGAGATACTTGTGGCCAATCAGGTACAAGGACTTTCATAAGGTCACAGCAGGGGTGGGGCATGTGGTGTCGATTAGGAGTGGTATGTAAATCCTGCTTAGAACGGGGTGATTTCTCCATAACTGCAGGCTTTCATGAGGAAGGTACCAAGTGCCTTTGAGTTCTAGAGAAATGAAGAACAGAAACGGTCTTTGCACATACTTGGCCATACCGGACCTCACTCATACTACACCGCACCAAAGGTAAAATGAGCACATTTTCACGTGCAAGCCTCAACTAAATAATTCAGTTCCTGGACCAGAATAATACATGATTTATGTAAATTATCCAAGATTGCTCTTGGATGTCTGGATCTGCAGCTGATGTTTTATTACATCCCCTTTGCTTTCCTTCCTTCCAGAAAGAATTGTGGGGTGAACTAACAGGAACATCAGCATTCACTCTCATAAGACAGTGAATACGTGGACCTCACTAACCCCACTCCTCCAAGCATGTCTACGCGTGGCCCATTGACATCTACCAACACTCGGGAACATGGGAAACCAGAGGATTGGGACAGGCCATCGTAATAGGTCTATCCTCTATTAGTGAAACCCTTATTTCAACCTTATGTCCCTTAACTTTAAAGAAAAAACCATAGATGACTTTTTTAAAAAACTCAAATAATAGACACTGAAAATAATAATAATTCATCATGCAAAAAAAGGGATAAGATATACTAACTAAAATTAAGTACAACCTATAAAAATGATTCTTTCCTCCATTCATTCATTCACTCAACATTAATAGAGCAAAATATATGCTAGACAGTATCTAAAAAATACCAACCAGCTCTACATCTCCACTATCTGTATGCCCCACCCACCGCAGCCCAACAGCTAACAGCAAAACACAAGGAAATGGACTGAAATTAAAAGCAGAATATATATTGACTGGCATGAGTAAAAACACTAGGGACTTATTCAATTACTGGAGAATACTTCCAAAGAAGACTTGAATAAGCAACATGAGCAATGCTAAGTCTTGGATAATCTGCTCAAGTAGCTATCCACCCTAAAGCAGTAGTTGAGACCTCTTGAGATCTTCTCCATCTATGATTTGTAATTTCATCCATGATAAGAGGTTGAATACCAACTGATATCCGCCAAATGTCTTCTCTAACCTATATAAAGAGGGCACTAAAATTTCATTTAATAAGAAACCAATATATATATATCAGCAACTTTACTGAACATGAAGTAATACTTAATGGTCAAAGTGTAACTTACCCTTGCCATATCCACCAAGAAGTTCTCAAATAATTTCCATATGTGGTTACTTGTGTAAATTTCTTTCATTTCCACTTCAGTGTCAACATAACAGTGATTAACAAAATTCACGTAAGCAATTTTAACCTGTACAAGTTTCAAATACAGAAGAAAGTGAGTCTTCTTTATTGTTCATTTCGGATCTCAATTATGAAAAGTTAAATAAAATCTGTATTAGTTCCAATGATAGATTAGAGCACATTCTGCGTCTACCCAGGAAGCATTCCCACCTCCCTTCTTTTACTAAGTACAGGTTGTCCCCTGGCCCGTCACGGGGAAACACGTGATCTCGTCTTCCATTCCTGTGGGCCCAGAGGTCGGTGTGAGAATGTGTCCTTACTTAAACCAAGTCTATTCGAGGCACTAGGAATCAAAGCTGCTCCCTTGCCCTTTCTCCTGCCCTTTTCTGTCCACTCCATTCCCTTCCCCTGCTCTCTCTGTCCCTGTCATATTCTCTCTCCTCCTCCCTCCCCCACCCCTCTACCTCCCTGCTAAAGTGGGACAAGGTAAAACGGAACTCCAAGAAACCATCTTCTCCCAGTGTGCGGAGGAAAAGCATGCTCAGAAGAAGAAAATAAGGTAAAATCACGAAGAAAAAGGGAACCGAAGATGGAAAGAATTCTGGCATTCTTTGAATCCCTTAATCCATCTAAACATCTATCCTTCAAATTCCCAAATACAGGAATCAATAAAATTCCTGTATTTTTAAAATTTAAACTAAGTTGGGTTTCTGTCACTTGCAATGAAGAGGGTTCCAATGTCACGTTTAAATCTGTGGACTAAATAATACTTTATTGTCATTCAGAACTATTTAAATTACGATTGCTGAGAAAGAAACAGGTTCGCAGTTTACAAAAAAAAAAAGTATTATTTTAAGATGCATTAAAATTCCTTTACAGATTAGTTCCTCATAAATGACTAGGGTGAATCTTACCAACATGTAACATTTTTTAAATGTGTAGGGAAATAGTTTGTTTTTCATTTTCTTCTTTTCTTTCTTTTTATTGAAAATATGATGACTGTTACAAATCTCCCCAGAAAATGTATATACATGGGACCCAAGAAAAAGAAGGAATTATCTTCTGGAGGGTGGGCCCATTTGTAGTACAGGCTTTCCCACTAGGTGAGTGTTTTAGGATCCCACCTGTATCAGTGAACCAGCTGGTGGTGTTGTGAGAGGCTGCGTTCAGCCTCAGTGAATTTTTTTGAAGACTCTCTCAACACGTTTGCCCATTTCATGATGGGTGATTTATGAGCACACCTGCCCACACCACACTGAGTGTTCAGCAGTTTTTTACCAAAACCGGCATGATCCCTGCCCCACCCTCCCTATTCACCTGATCTTGCCCTGCATGACTTTGTTTGTTTGTTTGTTTCCCCAGATGGAAAAAGTCCTCAAGGGGAAAAGTTTTGCCAATGTGGAAGAGGTGAAACAAAAAACGGCAGAAGCACTAAAAGGCATGAAAATCAACAAGTTCAAAAAGTATTTTGACCAGTGGAAAAACATCTCAATAGGTGTATTGTATCAAATGGAGAGTACTTTAAAGGTGACTGAAGTTTAAACATGTAAGAATAAATACATAATTTTTTATAAATAAGTACCAGTTTTTTGGTCCCCCCTCTTATAGATATATAAGAAATCATGTAAACAATTTCAGGGGATTCATGGGACCCAAGTTAGAACCACAGCAATACAGGGTCAGCTTTCACAGCCTAAGTACTTCTTATCTCTAGCTGACTAAGGTCTAAAGTGAGCGCTCAGTGACAGGGTACCTGTGTCATGGACTGACCACAGGGCAGGGGGACATCAGAGCCATTCAGTGCACTATCAGTGCATATTCAGTGCACCTTGACAGCAGCTAATATTTATTCATTGCTTGCAACATGTCAAACCCCGTCAGCATTTTGTATGTAATATCTTAACGTAATCCTCCAACAGTCCTATCATGGCCCTACTCTAATTATTTCACATTAAAACTGTGGAAACCAAAGATTAGAAAGGTTATTAACCTGTTGAAGCCAGTCATACTGCTAAAAAGTACTGGGTCCAGGATGCTGACTCACTGTATAAATCACTCATTCATTCAAAACACATTTACTAAGTGTGGGCTCAGGCTCAGACAATACAGTGATGAACAGAAACAGACCTCGTTGGTTTTAGGGCTCAGCCACTTCTACCCTCAGTGTTTCTGCTTCTGAACCTCATCGAGCTGACAATCTTGGAAGAGGATATGAGGGATACAGATATTTATTAACTAATAAAATTCAAATGCGAAATTTCAGATTATAGACTATACTACAGGAGGCCAGGGAAGTCTTCCCTGGGGCAGTCATGCTTGAATTTAAAACCTGAAGGAAGAAGCGGAGTGAAGAAGCTGAACGTAAGAGGCACGAGTGGGGCGGTCGGAGAGAAGTGTGTGTGGAGAGCAGCATGGACAGAGTCAAGCCCCCAGGCAAATACAGAACCAAGGATTCAATCACAGCACTGTGCCTCCTCTCTGCCATCATATTTCAGACCAATCAGGGCATGAAGTACCCCTGCTTTGAGATGTCAGTAATTCTACAAAACATACTTTCAAGTCCATTACTACACATACTACTTGGAAGGAGGAAAGTTACCCTAACCTGACACCTTTGAAGTTACTATGATTTAAAATGTTGGTATTTATACCATATTCAGTGTATCACCCATTTACAAACTTTGCAACAATACACCACAACAGTAGAAAAGAAAGAGATTATTACAATGTACATTCCTGGAAGCCTCATTAATCCTGTTGGCAGACAACCAGTTTCTAATGAAATTTTTTCCCCGTTATCAGAGCCAAACTAGGACAGAGGGTATAAGTTGATATGTGAATAAAGCAAAACACGTGTCTGTATTTCCAAGAATGCATCTATTCTATAGAGCAAGATAAACCTGCAGAGCCTGGCAGATGGTCCCACAGCGCCATCTCAGCCTCTCCTACCAATGACTGTGAATTATTTATGGAGCATCTTTTTTGTTCTCAAGAATATACTAGAAGTTACAAGTGAATCTTTCATTTTGTTCACAAGGCCATATTTAGAATCCACAGACTCCTGTAGTAGCTTTCAATGACTATGGTTTAAAAACATTTATTATCTTTCGCAGTTTTTTTATAGAACTAAACAAGTAATTATATAACTAAGCACAGTTCCTTGATGAAATATATTATCTCATTATAAGTAGCAGTATGGGGACTCCTGGCACTTGGGCACTTTAAAAATTATTAACAATTCTCTAGCCACTAAACTTCCACCAGGCTTACCTCAGGGATGCAGTCATCATGCGTCACCACCCTCACTATGTCGTCCAGGGGCAGAAGGGAATTGCACTTGATTTCAGTGTAGACGTTTTTCCCCTCAGTACAAGCTGCCAGCAACTCCACGAGGGTGATGTGGTAGGCTAAGGGGCCGCTCTCATCCCCTCGGTCTCTCTCTGAACACATCATATGGAGAAGGATGGGAAACGACGCTCTATCGTTGTAGAATACCAGCACATCTTCACCTCCATTTATCAACTGAAATGATAGCAAGCAAGTCTACATAGCAGCCCAGATACTCTCATCCTTGCTGTTATAGCCAAAGCCTTGTTGCATCTGGAGACGTGTATCTCTTTGCAAAAACACAGATAACATTGCAAAGGCAAAACGATACCAAGGCAGGGTGGCAGAAGGATTCCAGTCAGGTGCCAAGTGATTAGTTATGAACACTACCAAAACCATCAGGGGAGATACGGGGGTGGTGGATGGGAGCAGGAAGGAAATGACATGGATGATAGTAAATTGTTCACCAGGGAGTCACCCACTGAAATCAAACCTGCAAAGTAGTCAAATAAACTTACTTCCCTCTACTGCAAATAAAGACTCCATTGCCAAAGCATACGAAATCTCAAAAGTGTAAATGTAATAAAGCAGAATAAAATATCCCCATCTTCTTCACTACTAATGGAAAAAACAAGTACACTGAACCAGACACAACTCAAAAGTGTAAATGTAATAAAGTGTAAATGTAATAAAGCAGAATAAAACATCCCCATCTTCTTCACTACTAACAGAATAAGCAAGTACACTGAACCAAACACAATTCTATAATAATCTGGAAATTACACGTGTTGTGAGCATCAGTAAAGGATGCATGTAAAGGCAGAGAGAGGAGAAATAAAGAGAAAAGGAAGACTTTAAGAGAAAGAGGAAGAGGGAGAGAGGAGACAAACTTTTAGGACATAAATTTTCCTTCGCATTTTGTTTATATAATTTTAATGTAAAATTCCACTAGGTGGTAATTTTATTGCTCCAAATCCATAATGTCTTATTGCCTCTCTATTATAAGTACCAATTTTATAACCCCATTGTGAGATATTTTGGTGGGTAACACAGCTTATATAATTTTTGTTGTATTTAAATTGATAAGAATTAGTTGGCTTACTTTGAAAGTTTTGTTGGAAGAGAATGTATATGTGTCAAAATATGTGTTATATTTTCACACAATATGAGGTACAAACACTTCTTTATACATAGAAACACTTCACTTTCTAAGTGTCAAAGAACTGGCTTAAATATTTGCTGTTTTCCCAATTCTAATCCTTTCCCTGATGATCATAATACAAAATCATATTAGTTCCCACACACTTCTAGGCAAAGAAGAACCAATATAAATGTAAATGTGAATATGAAAAAGGTAAATTTCACAAGTTAAAATGTTCCTTGAATGTTTAATAACAAAAATTTACATTAAAAATTCAAGAGGAAGGGTTGTCAGGAACATGTATAAAGGACACATGGACGAAACCAAAGAGGGCAGGATCGAGCGGGGAAGCGGGGACGGCTGGGGTGGGGGGAGTGCTGGGGGGGGAAATGGAGACAATGGTGCTTCAACAACATGGAAAAAATTCAAAGCTTGAGATTTCTGTGGAACAGAAGGGACTCATATTGCATCAATATAGAAATCACCCTCATTCCCAAAGTTAAATATGTAATTTTGTGCAAATCCCCCAAAACAAAATAATCTACTACATAACTGTTTGGTACCCATGGTTGAAAGCTGTTCCAATCCATACAGACCTTCAAAAAACCATTAGGTCACAGGGCAATGATTTACCCAAATGGGCTCAAAAAGCTGTCAGTTCTCCAACATTTCACTTGGTTCCTAGTGAGTAACTCAATGCATAAATCTCACTCAGTTTCAAACATCACAATGAAAATGGAAAAATATATTAAGTACTTCATTCACTTGTTTTTCTTAAACATTTAACTTATGCTCATTAGCTAAGTGTACACATGTAATAAGTCACTGATGAATAATCTCTATTAATTAAATTCCCTTCAAAGCCCTCTGCAAATACTAGCAGAGAACACCCATTCTAGATTTCAGGAACAGAGTAATACAGGTACTGGAAAAGCAGAGTTTAATCCACTTCTATAATACATTAAAAACTTAAAAATATAAAATTTTGTCACTTTCATTCTAAATAATCGATAACATTTTATATGATTTTACCTATTATTTAAAATATGCAGGTTCATTAAGGAAAAGAAAAGCTCTTGGTGAATTATAAAATCAACTTATGTAACTTCTTTAGAGTTAAGCAACACATATTTGGGCTTAAGTCATCATGATTCAATTATTTTCCAAACCTATGTTGTTCGGGTTTTTTTCTCACTCTAAATTAACAGACAACACTTGTTTCAGCATATTGTTTGTGTGAAGCTGATAAAATGCAAACCAAGAACGTACCTCTGTCATTACCATATCCTGGCATTTCTTCACATATTTACCATCTGCTTTTACAATCGTTTGCAAAAATCTCAGGTACTCCACGTGGCGGCCGTGAGTCTCAATGCAGTGCACAAAATGCTGCACCGCTCTCTCACTAATTTCGTTGCACAGATGGTAATTGTTCATGAAGATGTGCCGCATGGTCTCTGCTTCAAGGAGCTAAACAGAGAGGAACGTGCCCTTGTAATTCTGACAAGATCAATTTTCTGTTCTGTGGGACTTAGAATAACGCCCCTGAATAACATTGTGACCAGTTATATAGTCTACGCAAAGCCATAGTGAGTTTTCTGCACAAGTCTTCGGCAAAATGCAATGAGATCGTTCACCGCTAAAAGAAAACTGAGCTCACAAAGGAGTTGAGTTGGAAAAATGAGCTTACCATATTATAATATTATAATAATATAATATAATATAATATAATATAATATAATAATATAATAATATTATTATAATATTACCATATTATAATAACCATATCTGTATTACCATACAGATCAACCGTGGGCAGCAGTGTTCTTGAGAATAATAATATTATATAATATAATATAATATAATATAATATAATATAATATAATATAATATAATAATATAATAATATTATTATAATATTACCATATTATAATAACCATATCTGTATTACCATACAGATCAACCGTGGGCAGCAGTGTTCTTGAGAATAATTTAATTACCTGTTATTCAAAGTCGGCCCTTCCCTAGTATCAGCTGACCCATATTTTACTGAGCATTGCGAACTCTACCTTTGAGTTTTTCATATGGACCTTACTTATGGCATTGTCATGTTCTCTCATTTTCCTAACATTAAACTATACACACACACACACACACACTATATATATATATATATATATATACATATATATATATATAAACATTAAACTACACACACACACACACACACACACACAAATGAATTCTTCACTTTCAGGTAAAATGCATAATTTTTCAAATTTCTTTAAATGTCTCCTTAATGGAAATAAAAGATAATTCACTTTTAGGGAGAGAACCCCTACAAGGAAAAAAGAATGAGGTGATGAAAATTAATAAAATTCTATTCACCAGTGCTGCCAAAATAAATCTGATGGACACTTTACTCTAAATATTAGAAGTCACTAAAATACTTACACCAGGCGTTAAAAACAAATTCAGATGTTTATGAAGAAGAGCTTGATTCTGTGGATTCCCCCGACAGAAATTCTGCAGGAAAGTGTGGGCTAGGTTCATTACTTCGTTCATCTTTTCATCGTTCTGGAAGTTGGAGAGCGGCACATGAAAGAGAAGCAAACACACCAGGGCAAAAACAGTCTCAAAAATAAGTTCTGCACACTCACCCTTTGTCTCTGCCACTCTTTTATGCTCCACGTTCTCTGTGCCTTTTTAGTTTCTATGCCTGTCCTGGGGGTAACCCCCACAGAACACCTCTCCCCCCATTTCCTAGACGTTTCTTTCTTCATTTCTCCTCCTATCATCAGCTGTGGTTCACTCTTTCAGACGCCTCTTTACTTCAGAGCCCACCTCCCTTTCTCCCCCACCTTCCTGCTCGTCCACTACCTTTTCCCATCACTGTGCACAGCTGCCCCTTTCTCCCGCTTCCACCGCACCCCGCTTCTGTCCTCCCTCCCTCTCCCTCTAGCCCTTGCATTCTCTCTGGTTCTCCCTTCTCTGCCGCACCCTCCAATCCTCCTCTTTCTTGGGTTTTTTTCCCTCTTTCCCAGTGTTTCTATGAACAGGATCTCCCTAAATTTTTTTCGTTTGGTTTCTCCTCTTTACCCCTGTTTTTCTCAGCCTTCCCCCTCCCAATGCTTGCCCTTCCTCCTGCTTCTGCTCTTTCCTGCTCCTGCTCCCTCGTCCTCCTGCCCTGCCCTACTTTCTTTCTTCTCTCTACTCTTCCTCTGCTCCCCCACCCTCTAACTCTCTCTCTATGTATGTCTGGCCATATCTAATCCTTTCTCTCCTCTCCCCTCCCTCTGCCCCTTCTTCTGCTATTTGCTTTGTCTCTTATTTCTACCTCTTTCTTTTCCTTTTCTCTTTGCTTTCTCCCTTACTCTTTTTCCCTCTCTCCTTTTGTCCCCCTTTCTGAACTCATGTATTTATTTACTTATTCGTTTAGTGCATTTTTATTTTTATTTTTCAATTACAGTTTACTTTTGATATTATTCTATCGAAATTGGTTTCAGGTGTACAGCACAGTGGTTAGACAACCATATACTTTACAAAGTGTTCCCCCTAATATTGCCGGTACCCACCTGGCCCCATACATACTCATCACAGTAGTATTGACTATACTCCTTATGCTGCACTTTACATCCCGTGACTACTCTGCCCGCCCATCTGTACTTCTCGATCCCTCCACCTCTCTCACCGAGCCCCCAACCCCCTCCCCTCTGGCAAGGACCGCTCTCTGCTCCCATTGGTGCACTTCTGCTCAAGGCTGTTTTCCTTATTCACGGCCATTTCCCAAAGTCCCGGAACACTATCATTTGCTTAGAGGACTCTCACTAAGAAACTTAAGTCTCAAAATTTACAAAGGCTGCAAAGTTCTCTTCTTAAAAGTGGTCTTTTAACAATACCACTGAAACCACCTAAAGTTTTTCCTAATCTAAGAGTCTACAGCACGTGTCATCTGTGACAAAACCATCAGCCTGAGATCCTTAGTAGGCACATTTCCTCACATTTAAAATGGGATGAATTAACAAGACATATAATAAACAAGTCCAGACACTCCCTCCTAGTTTTAAAATAGGAACCTTTTATTTTAAATTCTACTAACACTTCCTTTACTTGTGTAACCCAAGAACAGTTGAAAGACATAAAAGGAACTTCGGCCACAGGAATATCCAATTCCCATTGAAGAGCTGGACAGTACAGAAGAACACAAGGGTCAGTGCTATTGTATCTGATATTTCTTTGAAACTCTTATCCTTTCTTTTTGCTTCTGAACATTTCAGTTATTAAACCTGAGCAAACCTGTAACACGAAGTCAGAGTTAAACACTCAATGCTACTCGTATTATTAAAAGAAGGGACTTGATCATATGTCCAAAGCCCATCTTGCAAAATCAAAGATAAAATAATTTGGATAATAAATGTTGAGGATTTACAGCTTTTGCTGTCTTCCAATAATGCTTTTATTGCATTCTCTGCCACACTGTGAATTATTCCACTGAAGGAATGGAAGAATTTATAAATTTACATACTAAATATAACTCAGGGGGGTAGGACAATGCAATACGAAGAATAAAAGTCCAAGTGGGAGACTTCTACACCGAAAGAGTCCTGGCATGGCAGGTGTGCCCAAGAGAGACACAAAGGGCACCCGCCCGTAGGTGTCAGAGCCTGAATGAGGCGCAGAAAACACTCACATGGAAGAGTAGGCAGCACTAGTGATGATAGCCTAGCTATAACCAAGTGTTTATACGTGAGTAACTATAGTAACACACACACATATATTCCCTAGCTTTGTATATTTAGAGGGTCTGCAGGGGCAAAGCCCCAGTAGCAGTAAGTACACTTAGTTCTCAAAACTTTGCTTGTAAATAACATTCTCCCTCAAACAGAACTGGGGCTACCTAAAGAAATGGCTTATTCCAGAGGGGAAGCAGGAAGAATGCAAGGCGATCCTACACCATTTTTGTGTGCAAAAGGGCAAAGAACGATGGGGACATTTTACAGGACAGAGACACTAGCTTAAAGGGGCTCCCTTGGCCAACCCTGGAACAACCTGAGAATCCAGATAAATAATAGAGAACTAGTATAACCTATTGAGTAAAATGAGCACCTGCAAGTCCACACTGGTAAAAAATAAATAAATGAACTGAAAGTTTGATTAAAAAATGGGCTATTTACTTAGTTTCAAAGAAACTATCCACAAAATACTTATTAATTACAAAGGAACAAGGGGTACTTCACAGTGGGGAACCCTGACAGACACCATCAAGTGATGAAGTGAACACCACCAGCAATGGGACAAACCGAATTTGTGTGCCTCCTGATAGGAGGTGGTGGGAAGAACTTAGTGTCACCTCTGTTAAGTTCCTGCCAAGACACATAACTGAATCAAATCACAAGGATACATCAGATGAGGGTAAAGAAGGGACAGTCTTCCAAATAGCTGGTCTGTCTTCAAAAGTGTCAAGGTCATAAAAGTTCCAGCATAAGGAGATTAAGATGGATGTGACAACCAAAGAGCACCCGTTTCCAAAGCGGACCCTTCTGTCAAACAGGACACAGGTGGGGTAATGGGGGTCCCGTGAGTAGCTTGTGAGGATCAGGTGGCAGTAAAGGGTCACACTCTTTCCTGATGTGGGTGGTGCTCATGTGGTTATGGAGAAGAGGGTCCTCGTTTGCAGAAAATACACACTGAAGGGCCACAGGGTGATAGGGAATCAGATTGGTGACGAACTTTCAAATAGGTTAAGGGAAAAGTTCATTGTAACTTTACGTTAAAAAACTGCATCGGAATAAGAAAAGTAAAGAAAACATGTAGCTGAGAACTAACCTTTTCATAGGGTATCTGCAGAAGATCCAACACCACCGAATGAGCGCCCATATTTTTCAGTAACCGTTGATGCTGATTCCGACTTTTTTTATTCTGTATGCAGAGTTTACTTAGCCTAATCAAAATCTTTTAAAAGAAGAGCAGTGAATGTAACCAACCTACTATTAAATACAATTTCTGCACAAAAATGCTTTGCCATGCAAACATAACCCCCCGTAAAAATATTTCACTTCTGCTGACCTCCTTTACGATGCGGTAGTTATTGCTCTTGTTGCTGTCGATCTGAGGCTTCTTCGTTCCATCCTGCACTGGACTTAAAATGTTCGACTCCTGAAATAAACACAAATTTATGTTTTATGCCATAAAGAGCATTGTGACAAATTTATTTTAATAAATAATAACTATATTTTGTAATTATTTCATAAGAATTTATTATTCAATTAAATGTTTCCTTTGTACTTTCTTTATCCGATAAAAAAAGTTCCTTGGCTTGCATGAGCCATGCAAATTACAATTTCCCAATAACAACCAAATTGCAACATCAATGGCATTACTGATAACAGAGTTAAGGGAAAACAGAAAAGTTATTACTTATAACATCATCTGTGTATTTCCTTATGCTAAATTTACCAGACATATCACACTTTTATATTGCCTGTAGAAGAAGGAATAGTAAAAATTCAGGGTATAAAAGGTATAATTATATCATCAGGGATAAACTTCACAGGGAAAAAAAGAGTAAAGAAGAACTGAATGACAATGGAAACATTTCAGGAACGGGAGGGGAGAACACCCTCACCCGAGAGTTCGCTGGCAGGTCACATGGCATCCCTACAGAGTCATGAGGTGGAGCCAACCACACACATACAAAACCACACAAACCAAGAAAAGGAAAATAATATTTACATTAAAATTATATTTTTAATTACTAAATTAATAAAGCTTATTAAAAGGACCTGGAATGCCAAAAATATTCCATTATAGCAACCATGATCTGTAGCATGAAACAAAAAATATATATATATAGTGTACAGATTTTAAGTATCAACTATTGGAGTCACCATAGGAAAATAAAACACCAGTTACAAACAGTTTAATACATAAACATTTATTAACACTTAGTCTCTGCCTAGTATTAGATAAAGTGAATGGATCGAAAAGAAATATGAGACATGGTCCTTCCCATAAGAAAACCATAGTCAATCTAAGAGAACAGGAAGAAATGTAAAAATAAAGATTGGAACTGAACAGAATTCGCTATTCAGAGAGAGAAAGAGAAACCAGCTATACTTTCAGACAGCTTTATGAAGGAGGTCAAGTTGGAGCCAAGGTCTTGAAAAATGAAGACCAGTTAAGTATGAGAGACTTGCGGGAGAGCAGGGGACGCTGGTCAGGTGAAGAAGTCACCGTAGCCAACGGCACTGCAGAAAGAATGAACATAGCAGTGTGCAGAAAGTGGCGAGAACGACAGACAGTGCGTGTTGCAAGAAAGTGGGCAATTAGGTGAAGTGGGGTTGATTAGCTCCCTGATGTACAAAGTGTAAAATATTGCACTTGGGATAAATGTCAAGTTCAACTTGAGTCAAAAAAAAAAAAAAGACAAAACACACCTACATTGATGGTATTGGGATCTCTCAGTTAAAGTCAACCCCAATCTAAGCTCAGAAAAAAGCAACAAAAATATATGAAGCCAATAGATGTGATTTCATTTGTACCAAACTGTTGTTTCTATCATGTTCTACAACAAATCACAAAATTAATGCAAACAAGAAACAAAGGAAAAACTTCGCTTCCTAGTCAAAGACTTTTGATGAAATATTGCAGGCCGAGTGGCTTGATGGATGTCAAGGCTTCACCACTCCTCAGTAAGTTTTGTATTCCTTTTGTGCTTCTCCCCAGGCAAATATGGTCCAAGATGGAGGCTCCCCATCTAAACTCTACCTTAGAGTTCTCCCATTTCACTGCTTCTCCCATTTTACTGAGCGTATGGAGATTCCCTTATATGACATTTCCTCTTTCCATCTGAAAATGCCCAGTGTCCTCCACAAACCTGTCTACCTTCCCTGCGGTGCCTCAGAGAGAAAGAACTTTCTGACGCATGGACTTTGAAAATGCCATCTTCCCTGCCTCTGCTCCCTGCTGCCTTCCTGTTTTTCCTGCACAAGTAGTTTCTACCCTCTACTGATTCTTTCTCCTCTCTTTAAAAAGACGGCAGGTTGAGGCTAGCCAAGCACTTTCGGGGATCCTGCCCATTCTACTTCCAGACTACTGGAAGTAGATCTGGATCCTGCCCAGACTACTTCCCCAGGAAGTAGTCTCCCACCTCAGATTATTGTCCCCATTAAGTTTCTCAAAAGAATAATCCATAACATGCTGTGCTAAAAGTGCTTGATGTGCCAATGACTACAATGACCAAAACCTACTTCACCATTTGATTCTGTGGTTCCCTATCCTTTTCTTTACACCTCACTCTGTTTGTTTTGTTGTGACATGATACTCTTCAAGGTTGCCTGCTACCCGTCTGACCACCTGTCTCTTTCACTCAACAGAATTAGAACTGCAAAAAGTAAGGAATATGAACATTGGCAGCATTCACCACACTACTGTTAGATTCCAGGGCTGTGTCATTTATCTCTCCAGATGAATTCTAGGAGGAAAATGGGAGCAGTCCAAGACAACCCCAGGTAAATGAAAAAGGAAAAAATGCAAGACACTGTCTAGAAGACAATAAATACCAAGTGAATCCTCAAGCGTTGTAGAAGAAAATGAAAAACTGTATACGTAAGTAAAGCCAGTGCAGAGGAGGGAAGGAGTCCAAGTGCTAATATTAATGGAAACTATATAGATGGAAAGAGACTAGAGGTCAAAGAATGAGACAAATAATTTGATAGCAAAAATAATACATTGTGAATAGAAATTGCAAAATCTAGGAATATAATTAAACTTCCCTTTCTGATCACAAAAGTGGAGGTCAAATTTTAAAAAAGACAATATTCTTTTTTTTCTGGAAGAAAAATATTAAAGAAAACCAGCTTTGTACTACAAAGCAGGATTAGGATATTACCAAGTCCAAAGACTGACAAAGCTCCTAAGGTAGAAAGGAGATCTTTCTGATACATGTCAACTTTTTAAAAAATCAGTGAAAAATAAAGGCAAGCCTTTGGCAGATATATTCAAGTCTATTTTTAAAACAATGACCTGAACAAAAAGCAACTGACTTGTTTTAAGAAAAGTAATCTCAGGCAAAACATAATGCATTACAAAATGCCCTTTAGTTCAGCCCAGGGGAAGATAAAGACAATGCTAACCTCTGTAGGTATAGAAATTATGAAGAACAGTTATTTTAATTTAAAATTGCCAGCAGTCAACAAAAGGAGACAACACTGGAGAATTCAATAAATAGCCCCTTTTCACTTCAGAACATGATTCAATGTAATTACACTAAACAAAAACATGAACACATAGGACATCTGGATGATCCCAAAGCACTGGTTAGGGGAATTTAAGAAATATGTTAACTATATTGTTATAGTTAGGTTTCTGTTTTCTTATTTTGATTCCAAAATACTCCAAGTGAAGGTGTTTCAAGAGTTTTCCTCCAGAAAAAGAAGAAAATGATTGTCTTTCGAATATCCTATACAACTTTGGTCCTAGGTCAATGGCCAAATCCATAAAACCCTGGCTCTATTCTAGTGACAAAATACTAGTAAGACGGAAAATGTCAAAGTGTAACTTATTTGAAGTCCTGAAGCTGAGTAGCCTCTAAAAAAATGTATAACCCTACAAACAGTAGCATGCTTATAGTAGATATCCAAAATATCCTTTGACAACAGTGATGAAGAATGAAGTGATGGCACTCCAAAAGTCCTTGTACTTTATTGTAATTGCTTTCTATCTGCAAGAATTTAAATTTATTTCCTCTAATGGAATATGGGGAACTGCTTAGTTAAGTGATTTTAGAAAGGCAGCTAGAATTTTAATTGCATAGTAGATATTGTAACATAAAGTAGTAGGTTCAGAAACAATATAGCAACAATAGTCTAGAAGGATCTAGAAATTTCTAGAAGAGTCTAGTACTTGGAAGGACAGCAGGATTCTATGTAGAGACTCAAAGAGTGAATACCTAAACAAATACTGGATATGATTACAGCTCCCCTCCAAAATTTATTTTGCATTAGGCAAGGATACTCTTTTATATCAAAAGCAAAACAATACAAGACAATGACAATGTATGAATGATAGAGTCAACTAAACATTGGAACTAATTAATGGGGATCCATCTCCTTTGTTTAAACAAAGGAAATCATGCTGTTAAGAAAGAACTTATCAAATCCTATAATGCAGAGCTGCCGTATCTGCAGTTGCATGATTAAAATAGCTCAATGTATGCCTTCTCTTTGTCCCCACCCCCCTGAAGTTAAAGCATGTTCTTCCTCAGCAAGACTGCAAAGCATTTTCCTCACCATCTGTATCCTTAGCTTTCTCTTTCGGTAACCACTCTTCAACTGAATGGCATCATTCACCCATCACCCTCCTCCCAACTTCAGATGTCAAAAATCTCCCCTTTCCCTTCCCACCTCCCTCCAAAAAATAATAAATGTCACCTCCTTCAGACAACTGAATCACCTCACTGTGAGGTGATGAGTTATTTTTTTCTCCTGCTATCTAAAAGTAACATCACATACCAGTCATTTAGGAAGCTATCTAAGGGGTTGCAGAATCCTCAAAATCATCCTCAATCTACTCATCTGACCTTGCATATAAAGCTAATTTGGACCATCATGGGTCATGGCTGACAGCTGCTACTTGCTTTGGCGCTGCTTGGTGCTGAAGGCTGCTTGAGGACATGGCCTAAGGTCTCCAGTCCAACAGAAAGCACTGGAGTCCTGTTGCTGTGCCCACCAATACTGGTTGGTGGGCAACCTCCCTCCAGACTTTGCTCAGCTCAAGCCCAAATCCTGTTCATCTCAGAGGGTAAAGGAGTAGCCCCAACCTCACCCCAAACCTATTTTCCTTTCTTTTTGTCCCAAGACAAATATAATATTGGTATTGTTCTGACTCATTTGATGTCACGTGAATGTCACGTGAATTATTTGATAATGATTAATCTGATGTCCTAGGAAACACCCCCAAAGCCTTGGCTATCTGTATGTCTGATAAATAGGGTAACAAAAAAGGAGGTGCCACTGGAGTACACTCTCCTTACTTGGAGAGATAGTGGGGGAAATAGGCAATACACCGATGATAGGTATTTTCAATGTGAATGAACTGCTGCTTTTGTAAGAGTGCAAATACAGCAATGTATAATACTTTTTATATAATTTTTTATAATATTTATATAGTATAATATAGAATATGTTTTTACACAATCCTTGCCACGACTACATAAAATGCAGAAAGGATAGGCAACCCTTCAGTCAGCAGAGTGACCTAGCATGACGCAGCACTGTCGAGACTGCGTCTGGGACCTGATGTGTTCAGGAAAGAAGCTTCACAATCATACTGTAGCACACCCCGATGCGGCCATGAGGAGCAGGCGAAATGCACAGAATGGGCAGGGGAGAAAGGAAGCAGCATCTTCTCTTAGATCCACTCTTCAGCAAGATAACAGTGCAGAAATGTTGGCGCGTGGGCTCGTGACACATACAAGTACATGTTCTGACTGGAAAGAATCAGTTTCCACAGTTTCCTTGCAAGCCACTTGGGAGGAAAAGAACCCATATAGGAACTTTAATCCTCACTAACAACTTACATTGAGAACAAATGGCAAAGTGAAAATAGTAGCTGTTCTTTGTAACCTAAAGGGAAATCATTTTATGCTAAAACAGCATTAATTTAAATGTAGGCCAGAACACAAGAGGGGAAAAGACTCTTATAGTGGAAGTCATTCAAAGAGCCAACTCAGGAGATAAAAGCTTTACATACAAGAATTTGCATTCCAACCAAATAGAATGAGGATGTGTAAAGTAACGTGTGGCTCAAAACCAAAACTTAGGTTTCAGGTCTATGCCTGTGAAGGACTTGCTGAGTGATACTCATCTTCAGCAATCGCTTCAGCAGCATTAGCTCTGACATAAATGACAGGATCATATAATGTCATATAAACAAGTAAAGTAAATATATGATGAGGTCTGGGGCACAAAATAGAAAATAGAGACAAAAAAACAAAACCCATGAAAGGGCCCTGGCTGGTGGGGCTCAGTGGATTGAGCACTGGCCTGCACATGAACGGGTCACCGGTTCAATTCCCAGTCAGGGCACATGCCTGGGTTGTGGGCCAGGTCCCCCAGTGCAGGCCACGTGAGAGGCAACCACACATTGATGTTTCTCTCCCTCTGTGTCTCTCTTACTTCCCCTTTGTCTAAAAATAAATAAATGAAAAATCTTTCAAAAAAAAAAAAACCCATGAAAGGAAATCTCTCTCCAAAATTAGTGGATAAAAGTTCTTCATGCAATTACTGTAGTTTCCTTCACAGGTCAGATCATGGAGAAAGACTGTCTAAAAACATGAACTTTTTGGTACCAAGTCATGAAGGTTAGACAGTCTGCCAGTTACTTTCATCAGGAGTCAGTCAATCACAAGTTTTGCCAAAGAAACAAAGTTTATATTGAACTATTTTCCTGCTGTGCAGAATCAAAGTACTAACACTTGGGAAAGCACAATTTTCTTTCAAGATATCCTTCAGAGGGACCTGCCTCCTTGCCTGCTTGCTTCATCAAAGGGAAAAGATCAGATGTGGTAGGCAAAGAATGGAAACCAGTTTTTGCTTTCAAAGAGTAATGGGAAGAGGAAGTAATAGAAAAAACATCAGTCAAGGCAGATGTGCATAGAGAGAAATAGAGAAAAAGCAATAGAAGGAAGGAGAGGGAGGGAGGGAGAGAAGGAAGAAAGGAATTAAATTCATTCCCTCACTGAGATAAATCTGCAAACTAAGAGAGTCCAATGCCTATGAGGAAAGTTCATGTTAAGAGAGGCAACGTGAAACACTCAACGATGAGATTGTATCATTCCCAGTGAAATGCAAACAATCAAGAACTCTTCTGAAAGGACTTGTAAATATAGAGCTGTTTAAAATTATCATAAAGTGAGAAATACTATCTCTCACCCCAGATGGACCCCTCTGCGTTTGCCGCCTGCTCACGATGACACCGCGGCATCATCACTCGGCACAGATAAGAGACAGCTTTATGGGGAAAGGGGCAACTACAAGCCGAGCGTCAGCAAGAGCAGAGAAGGCATGTGGCCCCCTCTTTCCCTCACCCCGCCAAAAGGTGCTGAGCACTCCGCTGAACAAGGGCATGGGTCTAGATTTCCGAGGAGCCACCCCCACCTCTAGAAACTTCTTACAGGGCAAATCTGAGAGTAACTGATCAAGGCATATACAAACTTCGAGCACTACGCTGTCTGAATTTAGTATCTTTTGTTAAAAGGAATTGATCAAGGACTCCAGCTTAGGGGACCCACGGTAATTGGACTGCTCCTACTGGGAAGCAGAAGTCACAAATCCCTTGAGAACCCAAATTTGGGTACAGCTCTTAGAAAAGAAGACGGCTGCCCCCCAACTACACCCCACCACACTGAGGAAAACAGTCTGGTCAGCGAGTGGTCCAGACGACCCAGAGTGAGTCCCTGGGGACATTTTTCAGTTAATTCTGTTCCTTACATCACACATCCATTAAAAGAACAAAAACTACACAGTAAGAAGCAGCAGATATAAATCTAGAATGCGCAGATATGACAAAAAATCAATTAGAAACACTGAAAATTAAAATGTAGTCTTTGAAGTAAAAAATAAATGGTTTAAACATCAGACTTTAGATCAGTGAAAGTTGTTTTTAAAGGAAGCAGGCAGCCACACAAAGGGTTTACAGATGGAAGATAAACACAAGTATACTGATATAGACATACAATCCCTGTGAAGAAAAATTAACCACCAAAATGAATAACATGCATGGGCACTTCTCTTAAAAGCACTGTGATGCCCGAGTGACCTGCCTCTCTGCTCTATATAAAGAGGTGGGTGAACATAAAGGGCAATCCCGACTTAACCCACTCGGATTCCGTTTCTTACGTTAATCCCTCCTTCCTATATTTAGAAGGCGACGTGTATTTGAATGGGATGAATTAGTCATGCCACCGATGGTGCCAACTCTATATTCTAGCCCTTTAGCTTCCGGCAGCGATGGTATAGTCTCTAATGTCCTGGAAGATAAGTTTAATAAAGGGAAATATCATAAATACAATAGGTAATAAAGCTACAGGTGCTAGGGATGCGATGGGCTTATTAGATGACCAAACCCATCCCATTGCCTTCTCTATTTATAAGAGATCAACTACAGTGACGGGAACATTTTAGATCACGGGCTGAGATTTGTTAATGAACGGATGGTAAATTCACATTTATTGCCCAGAGTAAACAGAATTTAACCACTGAGGGGAAAAAACTTCTTTTATGTTATTGAAAACATTTTTATTACCAAAATGAAGAATCACATTAATGCTATCTGGTCTTCTGATATCTAAGTGGGAACAAAGTTAGACCATTACGAGCTGTTTTAAAACAATGCCAATCATCCTGTGTTTAGAGCCTTTGTAAAGGGTTACTGAACAAAGGATGATTATCGCCATTAGCCCACTAGAGTGCAGGCTGCCTGCTACATTGTGACATATTTCATCCTGTTCACAATAAATTGTCGCTGCCTTTGGCAGTTGGTTCATTGCATGATATAGATTATTCAGCGTGTACAAGTTAGTTACTTCATAGTTTCTCACTTTTGTCTCCATATATTAATCTATTATAATGAACTATTCTCCTGGCTTTTCAATCCACCCACTTGTATACATTTCTACAGTCTCCTCCCTAGTACATGCCTCCAAAACCTCACACCTGAATCTGGCTAAGAGGCTCCTAATTGGTCCCCACCTCTGGTCTCTTATTCTGCTGAACCATCCTGGATTCTGCCAGACAAGGTTTGCCAGGTGATACACTCACATCCCTACCCAAGAATCTTCAAAGGCTCCCCAATTCCAGCTACTTCAAATACCACTCACTTATTCTTGTTGAACTCTGCTTCTCTTGTTATTTTATTCTTAAATACATTAGCTAACTGAATCGTCCCAATCCTTCCATAATACACGGAGGCCTTGTCCAAGCAGCCAGGCCCACAAGGCACTACACAGCTCAGGAGCAAATCAAACACCATGTCATACTGTTTTAAGGGTGTCCATTCTGCATGTTCATTCTTTGTCACCAAGAGCCGTATCTCAGATATTAGACTTGATTCTACATGATCAATCTTTCTGAAGGGAAATGAGAAATTCCGGCGTCTATACAAAGGCAAGTCAGCATGACAGTGAACAGACTCAAGTAGCACCCGAAGCAGCATGTTCCAATGAGGGCTTCTGCTCTGGGGGAGTCTGGCATCACCATCAAGGGGAGGGGTTTAGACGGGGGAGGCATTGCCTCAAACCGGGCACCAGCAAACAGATGTTACAAGGATACACACACAGGCTCAAAATAAGAGTTCCCCACTGCTGAGAATTGTCAAATGTAGAATATGATAAAGTACAAGTGTAGAGGAACCTCTCTGAGTGCACATCTAAAAGTGATAGATAGAATATTTAAAATATCTCTTTTTAGTTAAGAGAAGGAAGCACATGGAGGCCAAAAGAAATATGTTGGCATACCTTTCAGGCTTGAATAAATTTGATGCTATATTTTTCTTTTGAGGGGCTGCATCAAAATACATCAGAATTTCCAAGCAGTTATCAAACACTGGATTTATTGTTGGCCTTGAGGGCCTCAGTCTATACCCGACAACCTAGAACCTGGGTTTTAATGTCTTCTGCGCACACGCATACCAAGGAGAGGGAGCAAAGTCTGCTCCCCAAGCAAGAAGGAAGGTCTGATCAGAGACCCTGCCTCAGAACCTGACGGAGGCACCCACAGTGCTAAAGCAGGCAAAGACGAGGCCCACAGAAGAGCAAAGGGTACCTGACCTGGGTTTGGCTTGGTAGAAGCCCCAAAAAAAGGATGGAGGAGAAAACTCTCCTGTGCTCCCATGTATAAAAACAAGCCCACTCATACTCAAGATGGGGACTAGAATTCCCACTTATAAAGGGACTCTAAAACTCCCAAGCCAAAACATGTGCTTAATGTGGTTAAAAAATGTCTTATTTCAAAGTGCCTTACAGAGACGAATGAAGTCTTTTGTGGATTACACATAAGCCTCAGAGGTGTTCCACATATAAAGTTCCAAAGAATCTAAATTCACAAAAAATATCTTTAAATTACTAAGTATCTAAGTAAACACATTCCCAGGGGCTTCTGCAAGAATAGGGAACTTAAAACTGCTAGTGGCCTTTTTTACAGAACAACCAGATCCTTGATATAGAACCTATATTATACATTTCTGGGTTGACAGAAAATAAAGAATGAGCCCAAAAGACCACAACCTCCATCTACAAAGGAAAAAATGTAACCTGAAGCCAGATCAGAGATGTCTGAGAATCAAGGCAACACGGTAAGTTTCCCTGGAGGCCAATGTCTGCACTATCAGCTGTGCAACACAGAGACCCAGGCGACTCTGAGCAAGTGTCAAATCCGAGGAGCTCGGCCAGAGACTCCTGCCTCCCGATTTGATCTCAGGCCACCAGCGGCCCCTGACCACACCCACGGGCCATCGCAAATAATCTGAAGGGAAAACAAGCCAGATTTCAACCTCCAGGTCTAAAGTCAAACAGAAAGAAGCTCAATGTCTACATTCAAATGTTTCGAGCTACTTTACTCATAATGGCCCAAAGTTTGAAGTAATCAAGATGTCTTTCAGTAAGTAAATGGATAGACAAACTGTACAACATCCAGACAATGGAGCATTTTCTGTGATTTTTTAAAAAATGAGCTAGCAAGTTATAAAATAACATGGAAGAACCTCAAATATAAAAGGTCTGTCTGGAAAAAGTCCGACCATTGTTATTATAATGAGAATGGTTTGCATGACATTGATGTAACCTGGCAGCCAAGGAGAGTGGACTGGAATGAGCATGTATGAACAATGACAACTTCACTGTACTAGTCAGTGAGGGCAATAGATGCCACTGAGTGAGCATGTATACTGTGTGGCCATCACATTCAAAATGACTGAGTACAAGCAATGAATCTGCATCAAATTTTTCATTAAGTTTGAACATTCCTCCAGGGAAACTGTTCAGATGATTCAGAAGGCCCCAGCTATTGGCAACTGGTGATTGGCAGCTTCATCACAACAACATGCCTGCTCATGCATCATGTCTTTTGCAGAGTTTCATTGCAAAACATCAAATCACCCAGGTAACTCATCCCCCTACAGCCCAGATTTGGTGCTCTGTGACTTCTGGCTTTTCCCAAAACTAAAATCACCTTTGAAAAGGAAGAGATTTCAGACCATCAATGAGATTCAGGAAAATACAACGGGGCAGCTGACAGTGATTGGGAGAACTGTGTGAGGTTCCAAGGTGCCTACTTTGAAAGGGACTGAGGTATCACTGTCCTATGTACAGTGTTTCTTGTATCTTGCATCTTCTTCAATAAATGTCTCTATTTTTCATAGTGCATGGCTGGATACCTTCTGGACAGACCTTGTATATTGCTACATGAAAGAAGCTGTCTGTAAAATGCTATATGCTATATAATCCCAACTATATGACATTCTGGAGAAGGCAGAACTACAAAGAGAGTAAAACAATCAGTGGTTGCAGAGGCTCAAGAGTCCGTGAGGAAGGGACAAACAGGTGAAAGAGAGCGATGTTTCAGGTCAAACTATTCTGCATGACACTGTAATGATGGATACATGGCATGTGCTTCTTACAACCCACGGAACTGTACAACTCAAAGAGTGAGTCTAAAGCAAACTATGGAATTTAATTAATAACAATGTATTAATATTGGCTCATCAATTGTAACAAATGTACCACATTAATGCAAGATGTTAATAACCGGAGAAGTGGGGAGAAGAGTTAACATATGGGAAAGTTTGGTATTTTCTACACAATTTGTTTTCTAAATATGAAAGTGCTCTACTAAAGTCTATTATAAAAAGTACATGAGCTCATAACCAAATATCACCAAAAATATAACAAAAGAAGCAATATGTGTGAGAATCATAAGGAACTCCCAAGTAATTTAGATCCTGGAATTATTACATATGAGCTATAAAATAGTCATATGTAATTGCAAAAAAAGCAAGCAACAAAAGATAATCAAAAGTGACCAAATATATTTGAAAAAATCTAACTTCAAGTCTGAAAAAGCACAATGGCTGAAACTTAAAAGTCAACAGGAGGAGTAAATCGCCAATAAGAAAGATGCCCCTAAAGAGACTCAGGTGGGTCTGAAGACATTTTCCAGATTCAGCACTAAGTGCCATGTGTGGAAAAAGTAAAAAGGAAACTAATAGATCTGGAGGCAATAACCAAGTTTAGCATACATTCAATTAGGGTTTCAAAATTAAAGCAAGACACTATTCTACAGACAGCCAACTTCTCAACAGAAGCAACAAAAGGCAGAAGACCTGGAATACTATAATCAGAAGTGAAAGAAAAGAACTCTCAACTAATAAAAGGATTTTGTTCCTAGTAAAAAATAATGTGAAATGTATAACATCTAATAAAAGAGACTTAAAATACATAAAGTAAAAATTAATAGAACTTCAGGGGAAAATGATAACCTAACATTGTAGTGGAAATGTCAGTAAGTCTCTCTCAATAGTTGGTGTCAAAAAAACAAAACCAGTAGTAAATACACGATTTAAACACAATCAGTAAGCCTCGTTTGCTAGTCACGTATAAGGAATCCTGCACTCCTCCCCATTCTCCTCAAGGCCACATAGAACATTTGTAAAGCCTGATGGTAAAAGGGTCAAAATGCAAGTCTCAAAATATTTTTGTAAAGCTGGTTATCATCATAACTCCATTTTCTTACCACAATTAATTAAGAATTCAATAACATGGATTGAACTGGAGAGCATTATGCTAAGTGAAATAAGCCAAGCGGCAAGGGACAAATACCACATGATCTCACCTTTAACTGCAACCTAATCAACAAAACAAACAAGCGAGCAAAATATAACCAAAGACATTGAAATTAATAACAACCTGACAGTTACCAGAGGGAAAGTGAGAGGGGATAATGCGGGGGAAGAGGGGAAGGGTTTTCAGGAACAACTATAAAGAACACATGGACAACACCAAGGTGGGGGGTGGAATCAAGGGAGGGAGGGAGGGATGCTGAGGTTGGTGGGGAAGTGGTAGAGGGTGAATGCAGACAATTGTAATTGAAAGACAATAAAATAATTTTTAAAAGAATTCAATAACAAAAAATTGCATATACATTTGGAAATTTTAAGACTCACTTCCAAGTAATTCTGAGCCAAAGAAGAAATCATAATGGAAATGTTTAAATATCTAATACCAAATGATAATAAAAACACCATTTGTCAAAATTTGTGGAATGTAGCTCCCTAAAAGAAAAATATACCATTAAATTTTTTAAAGCCTGAAAAGCATGCCAACATAAAAGCTTAGAGAATTAGTAGAATGAATATAATAAAATAGGAAACAAATGCAAAAGCTTAACAGAGCCGACAGCAGGTTCTTGAAAAAGGATGAAGTAGGTACAACTGTGGTAAGATGTAGCTACAGAAAATAAAGGAGACAAAATAAACAGTATTGAGAATGAAAGAGGAGTATAAAGCTACAGATATAGAAGATACTAAAACAGTGTGAACAAATTTATACCAATAAATTTGAAAACTCAACATATGTGATTATAAAAATATACAGCACTGACCCAAAATAGAAATTTTTAATTTCTATCATAAAGTGCAATCTTACATTTAAGAGTCCAGAATTTAACAAAAAGACCTGAGTTGAAAATCTCAGCTGAGTCACGCAGAGCTGCTTGACAGTGAGGAACTCCTTGGGTTTCAGTTGATTCATCCTTAAACCTATGATCTCTATAAGGATCTCCAAAGTTTGTTGTAACATTTAAGAAGAAATAACATGTATAAAAATGTCTGCTATAAGACTGTATATAGCAGTGATTCAACCTTTTTCGTCTCATGGCACACATAAACTAATTACTAAAATTCTATAGCACACCAAAAAATACATTTTTTGCTGATGTGACCAAAAATAGGTATAATTTTGATTCATTCACACCAGCAAGCTATTGTTGTATTGGCTGTTGTCATTTTTTAGTTTGACAATCTAAGGGAAAATAAGTCAGTGCCCCTGACTAAATAGTCGAGTATTGCATGTTTTAAAAATTCTGATAGCACAATGGTTGAAATTCGCTGATATACAGCAAGTACTAAATAAATTACTAAGTGAATGTTAAATTTTCTCAGATATGCTATGGAAGAACTCTATTTCAACAACAACAAAAGCATTATGAAATCACAGAAAATGTTCCTAAAAGATTGAGTCAAAAACTTTGTGGAAAGCAGAAACCCCCCAGTGGAACCTCCCTTTGGAACTTGTCCGCATTTTGATGACTCTGTCTCCTAGTCTGTCGTCACTCTTCACTACAAAACATTTCGGGTATTCCAACAAACAGAAAAACGGGAGGTAGTTAAACCCCTCTAAATGGTTTACATTTCTGCAGACTAAAAGACAACTAAAACTCTAGATATTTTAAGAAACTATATTATCAATTACGACATTGGCACTGATCTGTTTATCTAAGTATTACCGTCAAAATGCTGCTTAAAAATTCTAATGGTTATTTAGTATTTAGTGAAATGTGAAAACAGCAACTGATTAATCCACTGAAAACTAAAACTAATACAGCAGAAGGTTTATGATCATCGTATTACCACTCTTTAGATCAAACATAGATTTTTGGTATTTTCACATTGATGATAAGGCACACCATCAGTCCTTTCATTTAAATATTTTTACATCTCATATAAGAATATGAAATAATGAAAGGAATGATTTACAAGTTGCAATAAATGGCCACAGTAAATGGTAACAATAAAAATTCACCTCTTTTCTTAGGTCTACGTTTAAGACCCACACCTTTCTCTCCATCTCGTTCTCACCTATTGTCCTGACTCCTGGACTATACGATTTATGGTGGAAAAGAAAAAGAGTGAAAAAGTAGGAAAAGGAGGCAAGATGTGGTAGCAATTGATGAGATACTCAAAGTGCAGGTTTATAGTTAATTGACTTGGCAAATGAAAAATTTGATGCTCTGTTACTAAAAAGCTTTTTTTCTTTATATACAATTTTGATTGTAGTGCATATGGTTTAAAAGATATTATCTGAATAATTTCAAAGTAGATATTGAAAACAAACCTCAATTGGCTCTTCACCACCTTTCACTTGATTTTCACCCATTTCTCCATTCTCATAGCTGCTGCTCTTCTCAACCCACAACTCGGATTTTTCTACAGTCAGTCGAAGCTGGTCTAGATCTGCCTTGATTTGCTTGTAATTATCTACGTCTTGATTGGACACTAGCAACTGCACCTGGAAACAGAAGAATTTCAACCCTTAATTTACTTAATGACTTTATTTCCATTTCCTTTATGTCTAAAATTCCAAGTCCTTCAACATATTTCTCTATTAGTTGAAGATTAACATTTCCAGAATCTTATGGATACTTTAAATATATATTGATCACGAAAACTTACATGGAAATATCTGTACTCTATCCAATACATTCACACGTTATTAAGAATTACATATGTAAAAGGAATGAGCCCTAACAAAGCTTTTCAAAGTGCTAAAGAGTAATTTAAAATAAAAGGTACCATAATTTTAATTTCATTGTTAAGGTAATTTTTCTGAGACTATCCGTACCTGTTTTAAAAGAAGTAGAAACATAAAAATAAGTGGAAGAAAATACTGATACAGTCTAAACCTTTTATCAACTTTAATTTATCATAATTTATATGTATTGTATGACATACAAATATATGTGTAATTATATCAATTTATATAATTACTCTTATTTCATTTTTAAACACTCTTTTAAAGTTTCCTATTGAAGACTAATGCTCTAATAAATAAAATAAATATTAGTGAAACACACATAAGCACTTAGGTATTTATTATTTATTAAGTCTCAAGATTGAAGTCATTCAAAAATAACAAAGAAAAAATTAGGTCCATAATAATTCCTTTCTTTTGGATGTCAACATTTTTCAATCATATAACCAGAAACATAGAAATTAAGAACAATCTAACAATAGCCAGAGGGTAGGTGGGAGGGGACAGTGGGGAGGAAGGGTTTTCAGGAACTACTATAAAGGACACATGGACAAAACCAAGGGGGAGGGTGGAAGCAAGGGAGGGAGGTGGGTTTGGCTGGGGTAGGGGGGAGTGGTGGGGAGAAAATGCAGACGACTGTAACTGAACAACAATAAAGTAATTTTAAAATAATAATAATAAAAATAACAAAGAAAAGATTAGGTCCATAATAATTCCTTTCTTTTGCATGTCAACATTTTTCAATCATATAACATTTTATTTCAGTGCTACTGCTTGTCCTACCCAAATTTATCAGTAAATCTGAGGTCAAAATAGTAGCTATGGCAACAAAATTCCTAACACCATATTATCCCCCAGTGCCTTCCCAAATCTTACTGCCTGTCATTTACATTAAAGATATTAACTGAAAATCACCTGTGGGAACTCTTTTTAAAATAGATCATGTCTTGGTCTATGACAAGGCCATATCCATCTTTAAAAACAAAAAAAAGTGTCCCCGGGAACAGCTGCACAGTCTCATTAACAGTGCGACCACGAAGTCAGGCGGGATGTCATCATCAGCACTTTCGGAGCACCTGCTCTGGCACCCCCGAGGGTACCCAGTCTTACCTGCTTGAATGCCTGCAGAACTTCCGCCCTCTGGCTGAAGTGCTTGAACAGAAGCTGCAGAGCTCCAGACAGCAAAGGAGGGTAGTCATGCATGATCAGATGAATGAGGACCCGCAAAAACGTCCTGCCTCCTTCATCGTCCAGTTGAACTGGATTTTTTTCCTTTCTACGAAACCAAAAATAATTCTTAAATAACCTATATTTATATCAAACCTATTCAAAAGTAGTTAAAACCATGTACACACTCTGAGTCATATCACTTCTTTCCCCAAACTGGAAACCATAGAGGAAGACATTTTTACTTTTTCTTCTTTCATGTAACTGATAAGGAAACAAAGCACAAAGGAAAGCTTGTTTGTCCGTGAAAGCAAGGGTGACCAGCTGTCCCAGTGTGTCCAAGGCAGAGAGGGTCTCCAGCACGTGGGTTTGCAGCACTGGCACTGTTTGCTGGGCACACAGGAATGAGTTGGTCGATGAAGCCCAGAAAACAAGATGGAAATCTGCATCAACCCAACAGCGTTTGTTGGGAAGACACACTCGTTTGGACGTGCGCCCAAGGCTGACTTCCCCTAGAGCACGTGTGCACCTGCAGGCCGCAGCCACTGCAGCGGCTTTGTGCGCTTCATTCATTTGGACTCTGAGCAAGATTCCGCCCATTGTAAGGCGAATACCAGACACTGGCTTCTTCTCCCTTGTCGGGAATAATGAAACGCTTGAATAGGACAACACACGGTAACAACAAAAACTAGCAAAACAATATTTAAAAAAGCTAAACCAAACATTCTCCAGAGATAAAAATCCTTCCGATTCCCTTGATCCTTCATTCTTGTTTGTCTTCCTTACCAAAGCAAATGCAACGAAAGGCTCAACGTATAAACTCGTTTAGCTTCTCATTGGCGAATCGGCACTAAAAATGAATGCTAGAAACTCAATAATTTGTCACTTAGACATTTTACTTTTTTTACTTTTCTTTTTGACTGCTATTAATTTCACTTCTGAAAAAGAAGGAAACGAGTTTAAAAAAAACAATACACAGCAGGGCTCCCGATCGCAAAGGAGGGTGGTCATGCCACAGGCGTTTCATTTTCTCTAATCACAGATATTTACAATTGGCAGAGAATATATTTATTTCTTGTGTGTAAAGTTAATGATGACAGTGAAAGGAGAGACTTTCTGGCCTCAAATTCCTCAGATTTAGGGAAGTGATGTTTTGCAAGATGCAGCAATATCTGTACCAGGGGAGCTAAAGGTCATTGGTGTGCTGTCATTATTTGATGAAAGAAAAAGAATTCAAGGAAAAGTTCGATACACTGATCTCAGTTCTCTTGGCCTTTCTTTTTTACCTGACCTAAAGAAAAAGTTTTGATTTCTCCTCTACTGTAAATTAGCAGCTTCATTTCTGATATATTTATGACTTGAAATTAAATAGACCTAGGAGGTGAACAATAACAAATTATCAATAAAATTCTGAGTAAGATTTTATTCACACCATAAAGAAACAGAAATGTTACTTTACCTTCCAGCAAACATAGTTTCTGCCTGAGCTGCAATTTCATCTATATCAGGAACAATAGCTGCAAAGAGAAATGGTAAAACCTCTTATTTATCTTGCTGTAATTTAGTCACAATATGTATATTTATATACCTAAAAATTGTCTTGATTCCTTTATGCCACAAAAAGTCAATTAAGAGTTTTAAAAATCACAATAGCCGTGGCCAGTGTGGCTCAGCTGGTTGGAGTGTCGTCTTGTAAACAGAAAGGTAACCAGTTCAATTCCTGCTCAGGGCACATGCCTGAGTGGCAGGTTTGGTCCCCAGTCAGGGCACATGTGAGAGGCAACTGATCAATGTTTCTCTCTCTCATCAATGTTTGTCTCCCTCTTTCTCTCCTTCCCTTCCCCTCTCTCTAAAATCAATAAGCATGTCCGTGGCTGAGGATTAAAAAATAAGTCACAATATAGTCTCACCTTAGATATCAATATTTTAAATTGAGTTTTATGTTTTAAAATATATGTTGCTATAATCAAAGGTATATTTAAGTGCAGTGATTGCAGGGGGCAGTGATACCTGCAATCTTTTATACCAAAGAGGAATAAATGGTAATGGTAAAAATAAATAAATTAAAAAAATTTTAAAGATATATTTAAAAGGTCAGAAAGGACCATTTACAAAGCTGCCTCATCTATATGTGTGTATATATGTGCATCAACCACACACAAACATATATGCACACATATAATTTAAATGGGTGATGGCATGAAAGGATAATGTTTTTGAAAGAATCAAAATATACCTATAATGAACCTTATGACTACACAGTGATTCAAAATGGCACAATGTATTTACCTAAGCTTACATCTCAAATTCCACACTTCCTTCTCCTGGGACCCACTGCCCAGTTAGTTTTATATGAACCCACCATGATTTCTCACCCATCCTCACCACTAGTGTTTTAAAGATGTATGGATTAAGATAACTATGTTTAAATGACAAATACACAATGGATTTCTCATTTCCAAGGCATAGAAAAAAAAACAGAGCAAGATATAAAAAGGGAAAAAGAATTCTTCCCAGAAAGCTCCCTGTTACCAATACAACCAATGCCTGACATCAGGTAAATCAGGTAAAACTGCTTTTCTGGGGGTGCCCCCAACTTGCCCTCCCACGCTTTGCTGACACGTAGAGCTCCTGTTTCCAGAATTCTGGCTCCTGAGAGCCAATAATTTTTTATGCTACTGTCAATGCAACCGCCAGCAAGACTTTCTGGTTCTGCCATATCATTCCTGGAAGCAGCCCTTTGGGGTTCTGCATTTCTGGGAAGCATAAAAACAACACAGTTGCAAATGTGCCAGAATGACTTCTCACTCGGGCAAGCTTCCCCGTGTGCAAAGGCATGCTGGCTTTTGTGTGGCACTGAGTCCGATAGGGGAACACTTGATCTAGCATCCATTTTAACTAAACACTCGAAATCACTGAATCATCCCTGTCAAATTGATTGACATATGAAGAGGAGGATTCCTGACGTCGTCACAGCAGCTGTGGTTAGAAAAGAGTTTCCTATCTGTGTACACATCCTATCCGCAGAAAAAGAATTCTGTTAACCGGCTAAATCTTTGATACGACACAGTTTACAGCCTGCTGCGGCTGACCTGATCTGTCCAGAATAATAGTACTTAATATTTCTTAGGGTTCATATGGTACTTTCTATAGCCACGATATCTTTACAATAATTTTTAGGGTCTTTCTTTATTATGGTCTTACACTCAGAGATAAAGTGGCTTTATTCTTATACTTTTTAAATGTGAAAAACTGAAATACAGGAATGGTTTATAACCACACAAAGCACACACATGCACAGGAAAACCGCCACGCACGTTCACTCGCCATACCACAGGGAAATGCCGTGTCTGTATTTCAAGAGTTGGACGGCAGCTTCCTATAAAACACCTTTTCTGTCCACGGCTTTCACATGGTTCTTTGATCCAGGCCAAAAAAAAAAATTCCCTTGGATTTTCACCAAAAATAGCATAATGCTTACAAGATTTCGACTCTGGAGTTGGAGAGAATTCAGAGGGAATCCCTGCGCCACACTTTACGACCTTTGACAAGTAACTTGAACCCCCTCGACCTTGGTTTTTTTAATCTGTAAAATGGCACCATGAGCAGTACCTCCACGGTGCAGAGTTCTGAAGATTACAGCAGAAACTGCATTCAAGCACCAAGGAACAGCAAACATTCTCCCTGCCATCCGAGGCAGGTTATCTAACACTCTGTCTCAGTCCCTTCGTGTCATTGGTGGAGATTATTTCCACTGTGTTCTAAAATATGAAATGTACTTTCAAGTTCTCGGGGAAACAAACAGCAACGAGTAGATACTGTGACAAAGGAGATACCTGATGGCATTAAAGTATCTGGAGAGCCATTAGCAGACGTCTCGGCATTCTCATTGTTCTCCCCGAATTCCTTCTTGTATATTGACAGCATATAGGAGATCCTGTAATCTAGTCTGACACTCAGGATAAACTACAAGAAACATTAGAAGCAACATAATTTTCTTTGGTTAGCACGGTGTTTAAAGTACAATTCAATACACAACACCAGGAACATAACTATCAAGGTATCACATGAACTAGTTAGAAATTCATTGGTAAACACTTAACGCTTCAGTTGCATACAGTTCGTCAGTCACAAAACTAAGAAAAGTGATGTGTTTCCCAATGCATTTTTTGAAAGAAGAAAACCTGACTTTCCATGATTGCTTTCTGACTATGCTGGGTGGAGGTATCCTGTGGGTCTACATGAAGAGGTAGAGATACCACAGTCAGTCCTGGCTCTAGGCTACAAGGAGCTCTAGAGTCACACACCCTGATACGACATGAATGTACCTCACTGGTACTTGTTTTCCTTTGCATTTGTGTGGTTGTCCCTCTTCTCCTTAAGTGATGCAATGAGAGGAACAAAGTGCCAATAAGATTCCCGTCTGTGCTCAGAACTGGGAAGGATGCAAACCCCCAAAGTCCACTGCCCTCAAGAAGCCTATGGTTGAGTTGGGAAAATGAAGCACATATTTGTGACATAATTAGGAAAGTGTCAAGGGCTAAATCATGTGGTATAGGATACAGTGGAGATCGAAAAGGAAAAAATGCATCCCACAGCTTTCTGAGTAGAGAATAAGGAACTGATCTTCCACAGTGTCACCTCCCAGCCCACGTGCCTGACCTAAGTCCTGAAGTAGATCTTGTCCCAGCAAAACTGCCATCCTGCCCCTCATGAGTGTCATCCACACAGTAAACAATGATCATGTGATTTCAGAAAACTTGGTATTCTGCAGTACCATCTAACCTTATTTCCCACTGCATCCTGCTTGCATCACACCCCACCTCCCCTTCCTTCTCCTGCCCCTTCTCTCTCTCTCTCTCTCTTCTCTGTTCCAACAGCACAGGACGGAGTGCCTGCAGTTTCTCTCCTGCCTCCTCCCATTTGTTCACAATGTCCACTTCCACCTTGAACAGTCTTCTGCACCAATAACCAGCCTCTGAGATATCCTCCAATGTCCAATTTAAAACCCTCTCTTTTTTCTTCTGTTACTGAAGCTTTCTTCGGTTCCCTAGCCCAAATCAATTCAATTTTTCTCCTTTTTGCTCACCCAACACATTATTTATACCTATAGGTCCAAAGTTGAATTAATTTCAATCTCTCTCTCTCTCTCTCTGCTTTATGCTCCTTATGGGCAGCAAACATGCTCCATGTCAGGTATGTTCCATTAGGTCCAACAAACATTTGTTAGCCTGGGTACTTGAGGAAAGCACCAAGGGTGCAAACAGAGTTCCACGGATATAAGGCCTGCCTTTGAAGAGCATATAATCCAGAGCAAAAAACAAACATGAAAGAGACTCTTTTATGAGCATGGAGTGAGCACAGCACACATATTGTCTGAACTGATTCTCGTTGATAGGGGATTTTCAAAGAAGGAGACAGGCCATGGGAAAAGAGGCCTGAGACAGGGTCGGTGGATTCGGCAGCTTTGAGCAGAATGGTGGGAGCAGAAGCTAGATAGCAAGTGCTTTAAAAATATGTGTTTTTATTTTAAACCTATGTAAAGAACAAATCAATAAAATATCAATTAATGAAACATGTTAACTTTTAGTTGAAGTTCATAGAATTGTACTTTATAAATATAACCAAAATAAAATTTTCTCTCCTCTTATACATAGGTTGGGAAAAGTAGGTTTACAGTTGTTTATATGGAAAATAATAATTAACATATAATAATACAAAAATAAACTATGTTTCATGTACTTACAACTGCAAACCTACTTGTGCCCCACCTCGTATTTAATTATGAAAAATCAATGGAAGGCGAGAAGAAAGAGGGAAAGGGAAGAATGAACACAAAAGCAGGCCCTGGCCAGGCAGCTGAGTTGGTGAGACTGTCATCCCAGTATGCCAAGGGGGCCGGTTCAATCTCCGCTCAGGGTGCATCAGGAATCAACAAATGAACATATACATAAGTGGAACAACAAACAGATGTTTCTTTCTCTCTCTCAAATCGATAAAATACAAAAATTTTAAAAAAGAGGCAGAGAGAGTATTGAGAGAGGGCCAGACGTAGAGAGAATGCCAGAGGAACAGACGACAAAAGGAGAATTATGCAAAGAGACAGGGAAAAGAAAGGAGAACAGGGGGTGGGGAGGAAGGGCCGGCAGAAAGCAGGGGACTTGCATACGGAATGTGGCCACAGAGAAATTCTTCAAGAGGTCTTCTATAAAGAAACACATGCTGTAATGGCATAATCAATAAAATATATTTTTAAAAAAAGAAAGAAACACATTCAAAACCAGCACCCGGGAGCGCAGACCCAGCCCCAGACACACAGAAAAACAGGGAGAGCAGGGCTTCAACGAGAAATACATGAAGAGCCCAAAAGAGGCAGCAAAAATGAGTCAGCCCTAACCTGCTCTGACATAGGTTGTCCTTCTCATCATTTTTAGCTGTTAGAGATTTTTTTTTAACATTGTTTTTCTCTGTAACTCTAGGCTAAAAGGAGGAGCCTATAAGGTCGTCCCAGGAGTAGCATGATGTTAAGCTGTGGGCCCAGGAGGTCTACTAGTCAAGCGGTCACTACCCTTCTCAGCTTTAGAGCAGGAGGACTGAGGGATTTCTCAGGGTCCTGAGCACACTGTTGGGAGGCCTGCCAATATTTCTCAGGATTCGACCCTCGGATTTCCTGGAGGAACTGTAAAACCTCTTATGATGATAAATCTAATTACTTTAAATGAAAATGTACAGGCCCTTCCTGGACTACTGACCCACTTCTGGTAGCTCAGTCTACTTTAAATTATGATGAAAGATAATAAACTGTATCTAGATCTTAATGCATCTTTGAAAACTCTAAGCTCCATTCTCCAAATCTGAAATAAATGATATATATATATATATATATAATTTAAGTATCATAACTACTTTTCAAACTTTAAAAAAGTGTTAAGAATCTATAGCTACCATAATGGAAAATTTATTTACTAAACCAGTGAACATGAAATAACAATTTACCTCCTTTAAATTCATAAAGCTAGGTTAACTTTCATATATATATGTGTATATATGTATATATATACATATAAGAAATTATACCTATGATATATTGTATTATACATAAATTTTATATATTATATGTTATTCCTGGCCACTTAGCAACAAAATACAGAGATAGTCACTTACATAAAATACCAAAATCAATTAAAACCAATTATTAAAATTTTGTTAATAATAAATAAAATTTTATGTGAGTTTCTTGCTACAATGATAAATCTGGATACATAAAATCATGTGTCCAATTCAATTAAAAATAAAAAAGGGTTAGAATTCAGTCATTAATTTTGCCAGCTCTGAAATCCTTCTTAAATGAAGGTAAAAGTAAATTAGGGTTAATACTAAATAAGAAAATACATAGGAAAGAAGTTTTGTCCCCCACAAAGCACTCCATCATTGTTAGATAGCATCATTAATGTATTTAATGGAAATGAAAAAATATAATTCATATACTGAATAGCTCAGTGTGAGATTTCTTACTAGGCTTGTCATTATCTTAAAAGAAATAAAACCAGATCCAGAGCATTTCAGAATATTTGCACAGTGATTTGAAGCAAAAAATATAAGAAATTAAACCAATAAGTACAATTAGGTATTTGTGGCTGTTTTCATTACGCCACATACCTGTAAAATCTCAATAATCTTCAGTTTGGTGTCCATCACGGTCACGTCTTCGTGCTCGGCGGGGCTCCCTTGCTTGCTGGGGTGGATGCTTGGCTGAACATCAGGCACATTCATGGGGAAGATGGAACCTCTGCTGAGCACCATCTGGGTCATCATCTCTCCCACCCCATGGATGGTTCTCATGACATTGTTTCCTGGCACGAGAAAAGTCCCTAAGTCAACCCACAAAGCACCTGGCGAAACAGCAGCAAGCTCCGGTTGGTCACAACCAGACTGAAACCATGGCGGCAGCAGCGTTGAGAGGAAGGGGCAGCATCAACACTGCGCTGGCCCTCCCCTTGCAGATGAAATGAAGACATTGCAGACACATTTCAAAATGACAAGATTTTAAAAATGAAAGTTTACTTTTCTCAGAAAATGCTTCCAAATGATGCATCGAGAATGACTTGTAGCTATAAGGACATCCAGATCAGGTCCTTCTGAAACATGTTAGGTCCCACTGACCGTCACACCAAGAGGCTCTACCATTTACGATAATGGGAAAGAAAGGTTGTTAATCTCCACGAGAAAGTGAGTTGTACGTGGGAACACAGAGATTCCATGAAAACATTTCAATGGTGACTGGTGTCCTAACCCTACCTCAAACCAAGGACTTCTTAGCTTTGTTTTAACTGCTTATAAAGAGCTTATGGGAGGATTGTTTCAACCTTATTTTTAAAAAAAGTTTCACCTGGTGAAGAAGCACGAATTAACCAATATACTTCCCATTCTCTCATCCTATTTGAACAGATAATCATTATTCAAAATCCACAAAGGTAATTATGCTTGAGGTAATTACAGGAAACAAGTTCGCATTGAACATATCACTTCAGTGAGGGGATCTCTCCTCTTCAGCATCTTCTTCTGAGTTGGGCTTCTCACTCGTTGGTCCTCCACTAAAACTGCGAATGCGCTCATTCCTTGCACCCACCCCAGTAGCTAGAGGGAAGGCTCCTCCTAACCCTGCCACAATTTACATTCCCCAGACTGACTGTTGTTTCCCTGAGCAGCAAGGATTCAAAAGAACAATTGTGTACTTTCCTTTCACAACAGTGGTCTTTGCTTCGTGGGTGTTCACGGAGCTTTGCCCCAAGCAAAGGCCTAAAAATCTGGCCAAAAACTTTCTTTTCCCTAAGTGTGTCAGGGTGCAAACCAAGAAAAAGGACAATGGAAATATGAGAGGACAAGATAAAACTCTCATTTCTAAGCCAAGAACATAAACTGTGGGAATACCTACAGGATTGAAAGGCAAACAAAGAAAAGAAAAATAGTCAAAAGATGACTCAAAAGAATCTGGATGGTCCCACATAGGCAGACAACAATTCCCACTGAGCCACGGGCAACCACTAGTATTTGCAAAATGAGACAGACGGAACACCCTTCAAAGTTTATTATCTTATCCATATCTGAAATTAGCATGCATAAAAGAGGGTGGTGCTCAAATAGCATATTTTTGAGAAGGCAAAGAAGTAAACATTTTTTTCTAGAGAGGCATCTTCCAGGAAGAAATTAACTTCGGTTTTCGCTCTGAGAGTCTAGCACCTCTTATCACACTGCTGCTTACATAAGCCAACAAAAGAGCAGTGGGTGGCAGGATGCAGACAAGGAAAAAAACATGTAAGGTAATTTCCAAGTTTGGACAAATCGAGACAAAGAATTTCAAACAGCCCTATTGTATCAGAATAACCTCAAGGCAGAATGCTTCCTTGCCTGTGGTTCTCAAACAACCAGAGCAGTTGAGTATTTCCAAACACCCCCGCTGTTTGCTGCATGGATTTTAGGGATGCACATCTGGTAGCTGGCAATGGTTCGGGGTCATACACGTTCAACCAACACGTTTATGCGAAACTTGATTACAGTACATATACATGTTTGCCTCCAAGACATGTTTTCTCACCGCTAACACAGAACAGGCTCCTGTGTTATTCTTACCCCTGATTCACACAGAAATCCTTGGCACCCACGGTGTCTGCATCTTATTTAGATTTACATGGAAAATAATCATTATATCCAAGTGATTGTTACACAGGAAGTTAGCCCAGACAATTCCTCCCCCGGATATAGATCCTGTCACCATGAAATTGAAATCTAGAGGCCAGAGCCGTGATAATGTGCAACACATGTTGTCGACGAAACGGGAGGGTCCGTTCCAGGTGCACCACATCCTCCGAGGCCTGGAGGACGTGCTGCCACAAACTCTCCTGACGTCTCCGTGTATGGCCAGCTCAGAGGTCTCAAATTAAAAGATGCTATACATATTTTCCGCAGTTGCTTGGTGATGAGAAGAAGTGCTTAAATTGTGAATTATTACAGTTTGAAAAACATAATTCAAGCACCACATAAATCACAGATATGCAAGGCTCTGATATCCATTTTTCTGCAGAAAAATGTCTAATTCTAGACTAAGTCAGAGGTGATCAGTCAGCAACATTGCAAAAGAAGAAACCTTACTATTTCTCTTCTCAACTATAATTAGTTAAAGCTACAAAAACGTTTTCAGTGAAAAGGCTACTGTAATATAATATAAATCCTCCGGAAAAATTACACCCTAGAAATTCAGCTTTTCTATGTCTTTTGTATTAACCCAGGAGTCAGAATTTAAATTTACCTATAAAGTGTATTGAAGTGGTTTGAAAAAATAAGAGTCATCTTTTATTGAGTAAAAGTATGAAGAAATTGCTTAGAAACAAAAGCGGATAAACGGTTTAGGTTCTTTCGTTACATAACTATGCAGATATCTGTACTATTCCTAACTGCCTCAAGAGGAAAACTCAAATGTAAACAGGTATAGCAAAATGCACACTAGGAGTGCTGACTGCGAATGGGTTGAAAATACATTGCTCTGTCTCTTTGATATTTCAAAATGAACCAAGTTTACATTATCAATTCCATGGACATGGGAAGCAATAAGGTATTTATCTAACAATAAATCTTTACTAACCATAATTTAATTTTTCTCCACTCAGTAGTCATTTTACTGCCAGTGATCACTATTGGATTCAACAATCTTTAACAATTTATGAATATATATAGAAGGCATAAGACATTTAACAACATCTTACTTGATTTAAATTTACCTTATATCCATTAGTGTTTTAAGTCATCTTTATCCATTATTTCTTTTTACTAGAAATAGTTTCCTGCTATGAGGACATAAGCATAAAAATAATAATTTGAATTTTCCAGTTGTTTAGATTTCAGACAAATAGACAACCTTCTGAGTATTTATAAGGGAAAACAAGCATTTGATTAGAAGAATTCTGTGAATAATTGCTCATAGCAATTTATTTGTTTTGTGACTGCTAAAGTCAGCTCAATGTTTTATAGTAATAGCAACCAAAAAATGAATCATCTGAAAATCATTATTTCCCAGAAACATATCTTTACAGTTGGATTTAAATAAATGCATCTACTGTTTTAGTAATTCATTTGAAACAGAATGCTGTTAAACCGTAAAGATATAATTCAGGAAGTCTTTCTACTTCCCATCCCTGCTCTGCAGCTCCGTATAAACCTCCACGTGCTGAAAACCACATACACTCTAGAACTAGAGACATTGTCTGTTTCGAACAATCTCTAGAGCAATGCTTCCTCCCAGTGATTAAGGGTCTGGGTTATAAAAGAACTTTTCCGCGCACAAAGAAAGCAAAACCATTAACACAAGATCAAGGGCTTAATTAAACTAGTGATATAAGCAGAGTAATAGGTAATATGGAGAAAATGGAAGTTCAAAATTTAACACCTCAAGAAGACAATGGATGAGCAGCACTCCCAGTTCAAAGTTGGATTGCAGGGTTTCGGAGAGCAAGAGTTGCAGTCCTCACCAGGTTTTTACACCGTGTAGGACCTGGAGGAAACCTGCCATTCCTTTGCCTGAGGTCTCTTATCCAGCTGGTCATCTGTCTGGCTCCCTCCATACTTTCTGATTCCTGGTACAGAATCACCTCCTCAGATCAGTGTCGCCTTCTCTAGGGAAGGACTGCCATCACTCTGGATCCACGCACCTGCTCATTTTAGTCATGGCATTATCGCCCTCACACACCACATTTGGTATTTGTTCCTGTGATTACCGTACCCCCCCCCCCCCAGGGAAAAGAACAGAAGTTCCATGAAGACAGGCATTTGGCCCGGGTTAGTGCTCTCTCTCCAACACCTAGAATAGTGCCTGACACCTAATAGCCAGTCAGTAAATGGCTGTTAAATTAATACACAAATAAAAGAAAAGGATTAGAATAGCAAATGAATTATTAAAAATAAGAATGATTTATTCATAAGGCTCACATAAAAAATTAAATATCACTACATTAAAAGTACTCTGTTTCTCATCAAGGTGAGCTTTTGTTTGCTTTCCTTTATACTTCCCTAAATTTCTTCAAAAAATATATATAATTTCATGTTACTTTAAAACTTAATTGTTAAAAAGGAAAAGAATAATAAAAGAGATAACAATCAGATAAGGGAGACCATGGAATCTGCCGTTATCAAGGGCACATCACATCCCGTGTACTTTGCTAGTCCACAGGCACCGCCGGAGCAGGACAGGGGTTGGGGGAACACAGTCCACTTCGCATTGTCAGAAAGGGACAGAGCCTCAGGGTCAAGGTGACTGACGCCAGTATGCATCTTTACCCCACACCATCCTGATTCACTAGAAGACCACCACCTTCCAAGTTTCCAAATATTTTATACTAGAACTCAGAAAACCTACCAAATGCAGAAAGAAAATATTCTAATCAACACTGTTCTGAAAATGTGGAATTACTGTTAATCAAACAATAAATTTGCTCACATTTTTCCCAAGTGATCTCATCCAACCAGTATTATTATATAATGGGCCACACACTATTTGTGGCATTTTGCTTATATTACACAATTTAATTTTAAGGGCAGCCCTTGTTCAGAAAGTATTTGTTAAGATGGTAATGTTCGTCTGGCTCTATACTAGGAGCATGGGGGAGGAAGGATAAGAGAAGTAGAAGAATTTATAATATGGCTAGGAAAACATAAAACATGTCCAAAAAAGAAATTCTGAACAAATACAAAGCAGATGAAACAGTAACAGTACAGCACGGGCAATATACAAAATTGCTCAGGAAATTGTTTTCACTTGGGAAAACTATTATAGGATTAGGAAAGTGGTTCCCTGGAGAAATGTAATTTTGACCTAGGATTTGGATGGAGTGAAGGATTTAGATTAGAGTAGTGTGATCTTTCTCAAATTTCTTCATCATCCGATGTCCAGAATCTTAATCCTAATAAAATATGTTCCCATTTCTTATGAGAATAAAATTATATAACACATGCAAAAAAGGTCATGAAGAATGAAAGCTATCATATAATTGTAAAGCATTGTCTCAAAACTAAAAACAGAGAACGTGTGTATGCTCTCACTATACCCCGGAGAAACGACTCTGCTCAATTTCAACACATTTTCTCACAGTGGTCACCACCTCACTAATGAACGAATTAGATGTGGTTCCAAATCATAACCATGGCTCACAACCTCTTGCAGTAGGGCGCGACGGACGCATGATATTGCCTCTAAAAGGAAAAGTCCTTCAGAGGAGTGGCTTAGAAACGGTACCCAATGGATAAACTAGATAATTTGGCACCTACTTTTCTTCGTTCTAAATAAACACCCACTTAACATGTTGGGTTATGAAATCCGTTTACAGATTCCAACTTTCCAAGAGCTTAGAAATAGAACAAGGTAAAAACCTTTGAAAACATGTTACTGAAATACAGAAAATGTTATTATCCATCTTTTTCTGAATATCAAGTAGACTGCTTAGAAGAAAATCATTTCCCATCCCACACCCTAAAGAAGTGTTATTCAAAGGATGAATTGAAAAAGCAATTCATCCAAAACAGTGGTTGAGTTCCACATCTTATTTTGGATTCCATCACTGTCAAATACTGACAAAGTCATTTCAGTATTCCAAACCTCAAGATTTTTAACTTGCAAAATTGATCTTTAATTCTTAACAGTTGGTAATCCAAGTGAATTTACATACTAAAAAATTATAATTAAGATGTAATCTAAATATAGTGAAATGCACAGATCTTTAATAAAAAGTTTCAGCAGTTTTGACCAGAAAGGGCAGTCACCCATACAAATCACGTGTCGTCCACATGGCAAACTCCTTCATTACTGCAGAGATCTCCTTTGTGCCCTTCCCCAGTTAACCCCTTACACTCCTCACCATCACCAACACAACCTCTTAGAGGCACATATGTTGAATAATGTAAATATTTTGAATAATGTAGAATTTCACAAATAGGGTTTCAGTTCAGTGAAAATAGCCCAGGAGTATTAATGAACCAATCATTGTTAAAGCGCAGAGGGCCTCTGATTCCTTTGTGCTCTGTGGTTGCTTCAACCCAATAACTATTTTTGTCAGAGACAGATAAAGTGGCGTGTTTCTCAAATGCAAAGATAACATGAAACAAGGGTAACTATTACAGTGAATGACTTCCCCAAATCCCAAACTACGTCAACAGGATGAAAACTAATAGGTTAAATACAACAAGGTAACATACAAATATATATACCCTATACTTAGGTTTAAATAAAATCAACTGAATATGTGATGGGGAAAAGGTGATATAACAGAGCAAAAATAAGAACTTTAATTGTGTTCAAACTCAGTAGGAATCAATACTATGTCATTATTACCAAAAATACTCATTTTAACCTATGCTGCATCAAAAAAATAAAGTATTCAAAGTGAATGAGAAAATAACTGTCATTGCCTCTATGCTGAGTAAACCAGTGATCGAACTATACGTGCAGGCCTCATAAGACGAGCTGTTCCCAGAAGTGCAGATGACTAACACAGTGGATGAAACACTCAGGTGACACGCTGACCATTTCCACATGTGGGAAGACCTGACATGGGAAGTGCTGCTAGATGTCAGCGTGGGTCTAGGGAACAAAAGTAGGGGTGCTTGCTTCAAGTTAGAGGGAGGTACATTTCAGATAACCTGACGAAAGAAATCTGATCATTGGAGCTGTTGGAAAAAAGAGACTTGTCTTTCACAGCAATAAAATTTGGTTGCTCCGGTGTTACAGATTCTTCTAAACGACCATTTGTAATGGATGTTATATGAAGGTCTGAAGTTCATCGATTATGTAAATAGTTTCTACAATCCCTTTACATGCTAAGGTTCTATAATCTATGTTGGGCTCTGTAGTGTGCCTTATTGTACATCTGGGTGGACTGCCTTGACCAGAAATTGGGAGAACTGGGGAACCTATCCCACTGTATTAACTCACACCTGGAGGCATTAATATGGCTCAAACGATATTTATAATTTGAGAAAACATTTGGGCAGAGAGGAAGTGAGGACAACACGGTCCTCTGCAGTCATTCTCCCTTTTTGTGAGGTCATCTGCAGGTACTGATTTTGTCCTAGGAGCTCCAGTTGGTAGTAGTCGTAGCTCTCCCTGGGTGCCAGCAGTCATTCATATCACTCACTCCCGGGTAACTCCAGAGGTTGCAGGGTCACTTTACAGCTTAAAGAAGTGGCCCCAAACCTGTTTGGCACCAGGGGCCAGTTTCGTGGAAGACGATTTTTCCATGAATGTGGTTGGGGAGAGACAGGAGGAGAAGAGCTCAGGCGGTCATGCCAGCAAGGCTTCATTCTTTGCCCACCACTCACCGCCCACTGTGTGGCCTGGTTCCTAACAGGCCACGGACTGGTACCCGTCCACAGCCCGGGGGCTGGGGACTCCTGGCTTAAAGAACAGGAATAAAGTCCACACTAAACTTCACCCACTAGGTGGCTGATGCCTTCAGAAAACCAAAACCTGAAACGCTCCATAACGATGCCTTTGTTTGCAACGCTTTCCACAGAAACACAGATAAACCTAGAATCAAGAGTCTTCTGCCTCTGCTGAGTCAAACAGAGTACAAAGTGTAACAAAACTAACTTTACACATTAAAACTTCATGTGTAACCCCAGACTGAGAGAACTGTAAGGAAGTTGTAGAGTCACTTCGTGACTTACGGTGACATGGAAATTGTGCATGTACCATACTCATCGAGTCCTTCTGAAGTTTATTAGTCTACACAGTTAGCAAGTGAATATCTGAACTGTGTCATTCTATTAAAATGGTGTATCGGAGATCACTGGAGAGGTATAACATCAATCACTAAAAGGGCTGAAATAAAATTGCAGGAACAAAATACCAGAAAGTATACTAATCTGAACTGGTATTTGTCAGGTTATCTCCCCTTCACTGGAAGTCTAGAAAGCCACAGTAAAATTTCATTAAGTGATAAAAGAAAAATAATTATATATTTCAAATGTCATTGTCTAGAAAACATTTTTGTCATTCAAACACATACATATTTATGATAAAACATAATTTACATAATTCATCAAGTGCATTTCACTCAATAGATAATTTTGAAAGCCAGGTATGTATGTAATAGTATATTAGGCATGATACAAATCAGCTATAGAACTATAAATAAAATTTGTTTTTCATACTTTTTCTCCCCTCTCTGGTTCTCTCCATTAATAAATTTAAATCTTTATTATTGAATTATCTAGGTAGTAACCCTAAGAGTCACAAGCCCTTCATAAATTTATTAGGAAAAAGACATAAAAATAATTACAAAAGTAACAAAAGAAAGGCACAAATATGTATTTGGAATATTAGGATCTGTAAATATTTTGGTCCCTCCTATGCATGTATATTCATAAAAGGCATATGACTTACATATTTTCATCCTAATGATAAGCCAGTTATGAAAGTATGTATGAAATACAGAAGCAGCTCCTAGAAAAGTATCTAGGAAGTAAAATTGTTCAGTATGACAGGGGAATCAACAAGAAATAGAACTAGAGACATCTAACTCAATTTATGAAGCCCTTTGGGTACCAATTTTAAAAAAGGGGTATTATTCTCTAGAGATGCTGAGAGCAAGTAAAAGAGGTAGAGAGTGTGATTTGGAAGGATCCTCAGGTTGGAATGTGGAGAAAGAGCCCGAACAGAGTCAGGGGGCCCAGGCAGACGTCCACTTCAGGGACTGAAGAGGAACATCCATCCGCCTTCATGAGATATTGAAGTGGTGAAACTCTTAAGACTTGTGACTAAAACTTTGTTTCTGAGACAAGCCATACAACCACTCCTGAAGCGATGATTCTTGGTTTAAAAACTTTTTGATCTGACCTATACAATCACTTCAAGTTAAATCAAAGTCTTTAGTAAATGCCTATTGTTTTGTACACTTTCTTAGGGAACATGGAACACATAGAAAACAGAGTATTTGCCAATGAAGAAGTACATACTCCTATCTAGAAAGGAGTATGACAATCAATAGTATAAAGAACATAAACTGTAGAGCTGTAGGGGTTTTTTAAAAAAAGGGAAGGAAAAAATAAAAATAAAAAAAAGGGAAACAAGAAAAGAAATCTGAATTCAAAATTTGGCGCTGCAAGCTGCAAGGTGAATAGTCTTGGGCAAAGTTATTTCACCTCTCTACAGAGCCTATTTCCTGGGCAAAAAGTGACCATAACTAGCTTGCTCGGCTGTGATAAGGATTAAAGATAAAAATAGGCAAAATATCTAGAGGTATGCTAGATATAGTAATCCTTTGCTAAACGCTTGACCTGGCACATGGAGAAACTCAGTACAAAGCAGTTATTTTTCACCTATTTTTATATATGCATTTGATTTTTTTCAAGAACATGATCTAGTGGAGATCATGTGCTTGAAAACTGTCTTGCTATATATAGAGAAAATTAATCCCAGAAAGGGGAAAGGGGTCCTCTCAGGCACTATTGATAACTAAGAGAGAACCTGGCAGTGCCACGGGCATTTTTCCTAAAACTTAAAAAAGTTTAAGCAGAAAAACAAATGTGTAAATGGCATTATGTAGTAACCCAGAAAGGACTTAGAGGTGCAGTCAGTCAGCAGAGCACAGACCGGGTGACAGGACCAGATTCAGAAGATCAGAACATCACCGTATCATCTAGAGAGGATTTCAGAAAAGACTTGCTGCCTAAAGCAGGGCTCTGATGCCAGCGATTCTGGGGCATTTGGAAGTAGGTAGATTTTAGAAAATTTTCTCCTTATAGAACTTTGCTAGGCTTTTAAATGCCTTCAAGTCATTGTCACTTTTCTTCCTAGGCTCTATTTCCTATGAGACTTCATCTCGATTCACAGCTATTCCGGCCATGGTACTTTTCTGGAAGATGCCTCTGATGGGTGCTATGATGGTGCTGCCCAGGCTCCCTTGTAGGGAAGGAGGACAGTTGCCTCAGCTGCTATGTATGAGTGCTTCTTGGAGGACAGCCCTCACATGTCAGCCCTCAATGGGGATGGACTGGACTGAACATGGCTGCCTGGAACAGGCGGGCACAAAGGCTTGGCCCCTTCATTCCAATGGGAGATGACTCTGAAAGACCTGCTGAGGCTTCCAGTATGACAGCATCACAACCCGATTTCTCACTCTGCCCAGCCCTGCTTCCTTCACTCCCATTCTACTGGCGTTGATCCTAACAGCTGTCCCTAAGAAATCTCCTACTAATCTCTGTCTCAGAGTCTGCTTCCTAGGGAATGCAACCTGCAATAAGTAATTCTAGAGCTGCTGGGAGACTGTTGTCATCATCACTGTCACTTAAAAACCAGTGAAATAATCTCAATGCACTGTGAAACAGCATGCTCCCCTGACAGAGTACGGTAGCCCCGCCCCCACCACCCTTATCCACAGTTGTACTTTCCACAGCTTCAGTTACCCACTGTCAACCATGGTCAACTACAGTCCAAAAACATTAAATGGAAAATTCCAGAAATAAACAATTCGAAAGTTTGAAACTGCATGTCATTCTGAGTAGCATGATGAAGCCTCCTGCCATCCTTCCAAGGATGTGAATCATCCCTTTTTCCAGTGTCTCCCTGCTGTAGCCTTCTTGCTTATCAGATTGATTGTCACGGTATTGACTCCTTGAGTTTAAGTAACTTATTTAACTTAAAAATGACCCCAAAGCACAAGAGTAGTGATGCTGGCAATTTGGATATGCCAAAGAGGAGCCATTAAGTGCTTCTGTTAGGCAAAAAGTTGTGGATATATAGGAAAAAACATAAATATATAGGATTTGCTACTATCCAAATATACTTTTGGATATCCAAAGTCCACTGTGGACTTTGGAACCAAGCCCTGTAAGAGGGGACTACTGTATACACACAAAGGGACAAGAGAAAACCTATCACTGTGATAGGATAGGACACTTGTTCTTGCCTCTGCTTCGAGACTAAGCTTCCTTTACTAGAAGTACGTGATTTGGATAGAGAGAAGGTGTGAGCAGAAGAGAACAGCCCCTGGGAAGTAGCCAGGTGTGAGGAACAGGACATATAGTGGAGATAAGAGAATTGTATTTGAAGCAAAGGGACATCGCTGGAAGCAAAGATGAGAGAGAACGGGGAGAAGACCGTCTAAAAGAGAATCTTGAGAGGCAGAAGGCAACTGGGGAAAGATTAAGTCCAAAAATCAATGAAAGGGATTTTCAATGAAAACTGGTAAATGTAGTATCTTTCCCGGCAAGTGAACCTTGCTAACAGCTGAGCACTGTGAACTTGACTGCAAACTTAAAATCTTCATAAAGACCTGAAAAGAGCTCAGGCAGGTGAAAAATTAAGAGGAGATGTAGGAACACTAAAGAGTCCTTAACATGAAGCTGTCCTGCATCTTCTGTACGAGCCCTTCGATGCTACACCTTCTTTCTCATCTCCCACCTCCACAGGTACACCTCCTCAGACTCTTTCCTGGCACCCAGGTAAGTCCCTTCTTGGTTACTTGCTTTTTTGTGACATACTCAACATTTTAAGTGAACTAAGGCTTTTGGTTTCAAGGCATTCTGGCTGGTGTCTGTACACAGAGCAATCACAGCTACTAACCAGGAGATACGCTCCGTGGATATCTCTTAAAAGTAGTGTTTTGCAGTGCACATTAAAAAGAATGCCATTCAGTGAATGAATGCGAATTTCATACTAATCTTTGAAGGACCACAGTTCTGAACTGAAAGTAACTATAAAAGACCACATTTAGACTCACCTCCTAATTTTATAAAGGAAGAAACCATTTTTTGGCAGACTTTTTGCCTATATATATTTTCTTCCTTTCCCACCTATACAACAATATTAAGAAATGTTTCTGCTCCACCTCCCATCTCAATTTCCCTGCTCCTTTTTAACAAGCTGCCAAAAAAAGTACCTTCAGGTGGACCATGTGAAATCCCTGACAAGGCAAAAAAATTAGTTGAAGAAGCAGCTGGTTCTTTGCCCTTAGGTGGAGAGTTAGCATGCTCTTATGCTCTTCCCCAAATCTCCTAGGGCAAGGGGTGCTTCTGGACATACATATGTCCAAAGTCCCTCTTACTACCCACCCACCCCCATCTCTCTCCTACCCTGGGTCGGGCCCACAGCGCTGCAAGTCACCCAGTGCAACCTCAATACTTTAAGGGCAGGATAATAATTTCAGATTGTGGTTACCTGTGTCTTCCTCTCTAAGTGCAAAGGTACTTCAGCTCCAAACCTGAAACCTCAAAGGAAAGAAAATCCTAAAAGTAAATGGAATTCTCCATAGATTTTTTTCTTAAGTGGTTTCCCACTTTCAATATTACAACATATGATAAGATCTATATGAAAAAAGTCCAGCCACTGTTGATATAACAAGAATGATTTGTGTGACATCGATGTGACCCAGCAGCCAAGGAGAGTGGACTGGAATGCATGTGTGTGAACGATGACAACTTCTTTGTACTAGTCAGTGGAGGCAGTAGATATCATTGAGTGAGCATGTGTACTGCGTGAATTTCACCTTCAAAATGACTGAGCCAGTAGAGCAATGAACCTCCATCACATTTTGCATTTAAGCTTGAACATTCCTCTGTGAAAACTATTCGGATGACTCAGAAGGCTGCAGCTATTGGCAACTGGTGATTGGCAGCTTCATCACGAGAACGCACCCACTAACGCATCACATGTTGTGCAGTCTTTTTGCAAAACCTCAGATCACCCAGATGACTCAGCGCCCCTACAGCTCAGGTTTGCACCCTGAGACTTCTGCTTTTTCCCAAAACTAAAATCACCTTTGAAAGGGAAGAAATTTCAGAACATCAATGAGATTCAGGAAAATATGATGGGGCAGCTGGTGACGACTGGAAGACTGCAGGAGGTCCCAAGGTGCCTATTTTGAAGAAGAAGGGGACTGAGTCATCACTGTCCTATGTACAATGTTTCTTGTATCCTCTGTCTTCTTCAATAAATGTCTCTATTTTTCATAGTACATGGCTGGATACGTTCTGGACAGACCCCATGTATACCAACAAAGGAGATCATCTGGTGACGAACTGGGAACAGACCCACATTTCAGGGCTGGACTGTAGAAACTCTCAAGAACTTGGAGTTGTGGGAAAACAAAATGATAGAAGACAGAAAGAAACTATTTAGTTCATTTGGTCGTTTAGTAGTTTTCTGAGGTATTGCCTTTTTACAGGTGGTGAGTTTAAGGGCAGGGAAACAACTGTGAAAGGAGAAGATGGTGACTTCAACGTCCTAAAGAGGCCTAAGAGTCACCAAAGGCAGGTCAGACTTTATCATTCCACGTCACAGATTCGAATTTGAACACCAGTTCCACTCCAACAATGCGCAGATCAGTTGAAGGACATTGAAAGAATAACTGCATTAGACCCAAACCATGTCCAGACACTGTCAAGTTCTACACTCTGTTCAAACGGAGATGATACTCTCACCAGTCAGAGTGAACTTGTTATGTAGCTCATTAAAAGCCTGTGTAAGTAAGATTCACATTTGCCCTCATCTATTCCAATGACCCTGTAGTAGGACAAAATACAGGTACGCACCCTGCTGTAGAAAGTGGTCTTAGTTAGCAGCAATATGCATCCTTAGACTGCATGTCTTTCGGCAACCACAAAGAGAAAAAAAAAGGTACAATTTTTAAAATGGAATGTACTTTAAAAAGTATATTGAAAATACCCAGTTTACCAGCTATTATATACATTTGCTGTTACCTTCTATACATGATAAAGAGGAGCACTGCTGGACATAATCCTTCCACCCAAAAGATCAATTCCACCGAATGGAGCCTGTGCCTGTTAAGTCACTGGGAGCAAATGACAGGTGCTAGGCAAAGCAAATTGATTCAACATAGCCTGTTGGGAGTGCATACATTTGTTTGAAAACAGCATCTTTTCCCAAGAGAGGCGTAGCCAATGAAAGGATTGAGATTCTGAAGATTAGAATCTTCTGTTTCACTACAGTGAGGCCAGTGCAAGACCACTCCCCATGTCTCCACATGAGTGAGCCTGGCTAATTTTCTGAATGGACCACCTCTAGGGCAGAAAAATGAAAAGCTGCTTCTGAGCCCAGCAATTTCTGCTGAGCGTGCCAACTGTGATGGTGAGCAGTCACAGCCTGGGACTTGACTCGAACCCCAGCCGGCTCTAGAAGGACCACTCACAGAGGCACGAAGTAGGCTGCGCTGTACCCAAGTACCCAGAAGAGAAAAAATTCTATAATTGCCACTTCCCAAGCCAGCTATCCCCATTACTCCAAACACGAATCATGGACATTGAAACCTGCAGGGTTTCCAAGAAAAACAAATGAAGGCTGCATGTGTCCACCCTATTCAAGACAGGCACCACGGAGGCCAGCACAAACTGGGACTCTTGTTCCTTTTAGGCACGCCTTCCGCTCCCCAGGTCTGACCTGCCCAACAACTGTTGAACCCACTTCTCTGAATGCCCAACCCACCTAAGCTGGAGCAGAATTAGTAAGAGGTAAGTAGATCAGAAAAAATTTTTTTAAAAAGCCCTGGTTCTACTGCAGAAAATTTTCCAGACATAGTAGGAGAAAACTGCTATTATTGCCTGAAGGAACTGGTTGGTCTGGCAAAGAATGCTTACAAAATTACTTCCTATTTTTTAAAAATTGTACTTTGCCCATGAATGCCAATTGAAAATAAAGTTTCACTGAAATTGGAAAACACGATCTAGATCCTTTGGATATAAAAGAGCCGAGATGACACTGCACTGGGTATTGTAACACGGCAACACCGCGAAGGCTCCATGGTTGTCCCTTAAAAGGAGAGCTGTTTCCCCCAAGTGCTTCCCGCAATCTGGGATTTCCTCTCTGGCATCAACCTCTGTCTCGCCCTGTACCACCGGAATTTTTCCCAGGCCTGACAATCCTGTCTCCACATTTGGGGATTCCAGAAATGCGTTCTTCTTGCTTCCTTTGTTAAGAATTTATAGAGTCTAATAGAACTTTTGTTAGGAAATTATAGTCTATAATTTCCCCTCAGCTATAATAACCCCTTATAGTAGGGCTGTAGGATAAAGCTTTAGGTTTGAAGTGTCATCATATAATAAATCATTTTCTCAATTGGCTAATTATTTAACTTGCTAACTTTTCTGTTTTGGAATACTTTTCAAGTGTATGGGAAGCGCTGCAAGAACTGTACGAGGAATTGCTGTAATACCCTCCGCCCGGATTTGTTAGAGTCACAAACTCCAACACATCTGCACCCTCCCTTGCTCTCGCGCTCTCTCGCTACGTATACATGTGACGTGCATCTTTCCTGCAGCATTGCATTTGGGGATTCGTTCCAGATATCGTGGCCTTTTAACCTTTTAATTCTTCAGCATGTATTTGCTAAAAACAAGTACGTTCTCTCACATAACCGCACTACTATTAATATTCAGGAATTCTAACTGATATAATAGTGTAACCTAATACATAATACATCGTCGACTGTGCCAATAAGTTTCTGTAGATGATATTTTTCCTGATCCACAATCACATACTGTATTTCGCTGTCATATCTCTTTAATCTCCTTTAATCAGAAAGTTTCTCAGCCTTCATCTTTTATGACTTTGACATTTTTTGAGTTCAAGACAGTTTTTCTATGAAATATCCCACAATTTACACTTCTCTGATAATTCCTCATGATTAGATTATGCGTTTTGTCAGAAATATTAAATAGGTGATGCTGTGTGTACCACAGTAAGAGGCACGGGAGGTTGCTTCGTCCCTTTTTTTTATTTTAAACTCTGTATCTTGTTTACTTAAAGAAGATATTATAAGACTGATGCCCCCCATGTGTGTTAACTTTCAAATTTATGAAGACGAACTGCCTCTGGTGGTGGCACAGCAGTGGAATATGGAGAACACGTATGACAGAAATGTGCACCTGACACCTGTGTGACCCTACTAACCAGTGTCACCACAATGAAGCTAACAAAATAAAATGAAACTTATGAAACAAAATTCTAACCTCAATGACAATTTTCTAAAACATAATCTCATTGCACAAATAAATAATCAAGTGGTACAAAGGATGGGAAGATTAATTTCTTGCACTTCAATTCTTAGCAATGCCATTTACTGACTAAGGGATCTTAGGCAAGTTAAGTAATCTCCCTGAATGTGTTTTTCTACATTGGTTCTTTAAAAAACAACTTCTTACGAAACAATCTGAAACCCATGCATAGCTCAATACATTTGCATGACTGGCAATTTTGTGAGCAAATAATGTATCCCTGTGAGGCACATTCTTTTCTATTTTGTATAGTTATAAAAATAAAACTTCATAGTCACTTTTTCTAATGCTCCTCAAGGCAGTGTTGACGAAAAGTACAGTGCCTTATTTTTTATCTTGCAAGTATAGCCATGCTTCAGAGAAATCTAGATTTAAATGTTTTACTAAAAAAGCACTGTACTTCCAAATATATGCAAGTTAGTGAGACTAAATAAGCATTTAATGCTAGTAAAAGAAAAAATGACTCCTTAACAAGGACTTTCGGGGTTCAAAGAAATGAAGAAAGCTTCTCTCAGACATGTCACCTGCAGTATAATTGTTATCAAATCATGATTGAGAACAAACTATATTTTCTCACAGTTTACATCATGCACCTAATCATAGGAATGTATAAAAGAAATGATTTGCCCTCTGATTTGTACATATTGAAACATGATCTTAAAAAATAAATTAAAGTGATTTTAAAACTATGGTCCTTAAATTCAAATTACTTTCATGGGTATGCAATACTCCAGAGGGGAAAAGCACATTTAGATTCCAAAAATATAGTCAAAATCCACCAAGCCCATTCCACAAATTAGGAAAATGCATTTCTCCAAATTAAGAGATGCTGACATACATACAAGTCTCAGAAGAAACTTTCTTTCTTCTGATGGAGAAAGGCTCTCTTCCTCCATCACTCTCCATACTGTCCTACTCCACTGTGCTTCATACATTATCTGATGTTACAGGGTTATATTCATTTGTTTAGTATCTGACCATCTCCCTCAATGGGCAGCAGGATACAGGGAGCCTGCCTATTTGTTTAGTAATTCTCTGTCCTCCCTGTGGCTAAGAGTTTGGTTTATCTTGTTCATTCCTTATTCTCAGTGATGAAAACAGTGTCTGGCATACCATAGTTACTCAATACAGTCTTAATGAATGAAATAATTAGTGTTTCTCAGGTATTTAAAAGAATAGTTAAGATGTCCAGAGGCAAATGGAGTTCACAAGAACATATGGTAATGATAAAATATTTTAAAAAGTAAAAGTGTGTCTTAGATAGCAGACATGAACTAAACAATGGACAGTACATATAAGATTTTAAAAATTTCAGAGGAAGAAAATACTTGCTTTATGGACAGACTCTGAAAGCAAAATACAAGCACTGAGACTAAAAGTCAAGATCGCCTTCTAACTTTTTAAGAATGGTTTAGTTTAAAGTAAACTGTAGATTATTACAGCATCATACCAAAAACATCTTTCCTTTCCCTTTTTCTCCATTTGTTTTCAAAGTGACCCTCCCTCCCTCTCACCACTCTCTCTGCATATACAATATATATATAATGGTTGTATTCTGCTATGTCTGGGAGATGACCATTCTGGACAATTTCACCGTGTAGAATTCAGATTATCTTTTTATTTGAAGAATGTTTTTTATTGTAACTTTAAATATCAGTCTGTTCCATACTTTGTTCTTCTTCTTCAGGGACTTCGATTATTCACATGATGGCTCTTCTTTGCCTTTGTTCATTTCAACCACTTTCTCTCTGACCCTTTACAGTTGTTTCTTTATGTCGTTGACATTCTCGTCATTGTTCATTTGCCTTGTTCAATGGTACTTATTAAACATTTTTTCAGGCCTATTCTCCCTTTGATAGCTTATAATTTAGTCTATAATTCTAAAAAAATAGATAAAGTCTACCATTTTATTCTGTTTCTTTCCTAAGTTCAATCAACTTTAATTTCATTTCTTCTTGTTTTGTTTTCATTGCTAACCTTAGTTTCTGAATTTGTGATTCAAGGTGCTTTCCATACCCCAATATTTGTTAGGAGACATTTAATGCGGATTACAGTGTTGTGTTATCATTTTCTTCTGCTTCATGGTTGCACTTCAAAGAGGAATTTCCACCGACTGAAATGTTTTGATTCTTTATTCCATTTTGATCTTGTAGTAGTTTCATATAAATGAAGACTGATTACGTCTAGCCCCTTCTTAGACAAGACTGACAGTATGAGCCAGTTTACAAGACCTTTAGTTCAAGAGCACCCTCTGATGTGCCGGTTTCTTTAAAGTGTCTGGTTTCTTTAAAGTGGCTTTGGGGATGGGGGAAGGGGAGAAGTTACATTTCCTTCCATTTTCAGTTTTATTTTGTCTTGTGGTATTCTAGATTTCCCCATTTTGCTTATTTTCCCTTCACCGACGAGACTCCAAAGGGTGCCCCTCCCTTACTTTTAATCTTGTTTCTCCCTAGGAGCGTTTTGCCCCAGCTGCTACCTGTGTGTTGTTAAGTCCCTTCCTCTTCCCTCAGTGTTCCTATATCTACCTGATCCTCCGTCAGTGTGTTCACATTTAGGATAGACTTTATTTTTCTGAGCATAATTTTCACAGAATCCCCTCTTGTCCCTTCCACACAATTTTTTTCCAGAAACCCCGAATTGTCCACAAAGATTTACAGTGAAAACTCGTGCAACGGCTCTATTGAAAACTGATGTCACTTTTCTACCTACAGAAACTGAAGTTTACACTATCTTCTGTCTTCCAGTTCTGCTGACGGTGAGGGATTTATGTGGTTTCATTTGTTTCTTATTGGTCATACAGTAGAAGACGTAGAAGGAACTGAGATTTAGACAGCAGCAATTAATTACTTCAGATACCTGGATGTTCCTCATTTATAATTCCGAACCAGACTTATGTCTGAAATTAGATTTCTGGTTTTACTTTTTAAATCTTATAGTGGAATTTGCAGTGGATACGTTGTATTCCACCCATCTCCCCTCTTCAGAGCTGAGGTCTCTCTTCCCCCAGGTGCTGGGAATCATGGCTGTGACTTCTCACAGCTGTCATTAAGAGTGACCCTTCCCCAAAGGGAACTGCCTTACTCAAGGCAACACATGCCCTCCACGGCACAGCCAGCAGTCAACAGCTGGCTGATGCAAGGATCCGAAACTCAACCCTTGAATTAATTTGTGACTGTCAAAGGGCCATCCTAGCTGGAGAGAGCTCCCTGTAGGATCAGCGGTCTCAGTTGTACCTGCACTGTGGATCGCCTTCTCCATCTGCCCAGTCCCATCGTCCTCACTTCCTCACAGGTGTATACCCAGAATGCACTCTGCAATATACCTTCTGCAAACAATTTTCTACCTCAGGGGCATCCAACATAAAGGCAATCAACATCAAAATTTTATTGCATTATGAGCAGGCATTGTTGCAGATACTCTGAATATATTGTATGCATTCATTTACTTCTCACAGGGAAACTATGAGGAAGATACTAGTATTATCATCTTCATATCTCAAATGAGAAAAGGAACTCTTAGAGGAGGTAAGTTCATCACCTAAGTTAATAAATGGTAAAGGCAGGACTTGAATACAGGCACTCTGACTCAAAAGCTCATTCTTATCCACTTCGCTGCCTCCCACACTGGCTTTGCCTTCACTGTTTTTCTGGTATGAACCTTAGCAGACCCGTTCTTGGCATTTTTCTAAGCCCTGCTATGCAGCATAGCTAGCATATGCCACATACCAGGATGATCACAAATACTAAGATGTTTTTATTTTTAACACATAATATTTTTCCTAGCGATTGACCATATGTTATTTGCTGAAGATGGAACTCATTAACATTATCAATTTATCTCTCAAAGTTTTAGCATTAAGAACAGAGAAGCATGTTTGCAAATCTAGTATATTATCACTCAGTCCTACCATTGGACTGTTTTTTATTTGTACACATATATTATTAGGTGCATGTTAACCACTTCTCTGTATATTTGGTTTTATATCTCACTTCCAAATTGTATCAAAAAGAATATAACTCTTCTCAAAATTTCTTACCTCCATCTTGAAATTTGCTTAATCTTTCAAAATACGATGACATGGGGACCTGGACAATATCAAGGATAGCCAGAAGTGTTCTTGTCAGCCTTAATAATTCACTGAAACTATAAAATCCAAAGTATATAAGGTTCCGAGCCAAGTGGACCACCTTAATAAAAAAAATGGGGTAAGGGAGAAAAGAAAAGAAAAATGTGAGGAACTAAAATTAGCATTGACTTTTTATTATCTAAATTAGCGCAGGTATTTCTAAACATTCTAATTCTTAACAACTAGGAATTTAAATGCTGCAAAAGTAACCACTAACTCTGATTTATCCACGTTTAGAATCAAATCCAAATAAGACCAGTTCGTCAACCTCATCCAAGTCCCACGTGACAAGAAGATGAGGTGTCCACCACGGAAGCAAGAAGACAAGATTTTAGGTGTATAAAGGTGAGTTAAAGAAGTCTACATTAGAATGATTTACCTCTTAATCAAATGTTAACTCAGGTGAGTCAGGAGGATACCACTTAATAAATGGTTACATTAATGAATTACTTTAATAAATGGGTATTATTCATGAAACTTGTCCAGAAATGTATGTTCCCTAGGCTGGCTTTATGGTCTTCCAGATACTATAAGACACATTAGGTGTGAAAGCCGCTTCCAAAATGGCCCGCCTTGGATGGTCCTCTTCCACACCGTGTCAGAGTTATCTGTGTGACAAAACATGGCAGAAGGGACAGCGTGCCACTTCCCAGATTAGGTCATAGAAGACTGCAACTTCCACATCGGGCTCTCTCTCTCTGTCCCAGCGGAAGGCAGGTGTTGTGCCACAAGGACACACTCAGCCTATGAAGAGGCTACCTTGTCAACATCCAGCAAGAGAGTATGGCCACCGACGATCATCGCCTACCCCAGGTGACTGCCCCACAGGCAGTAACTTGATTGCAACCTGACCCCACATCGGTCATGAACCGACCCCACAGCTAAGCCCTCTCAGATTCCTGACCCACGGAAACTCTGAAGTACTAAATGTTTATTGCTTTGGGCTACTAAGATTGGGGTAATTTGTTACATACCCACAGGTACCAACAGCAGGTACCAGGTACCAGGTAATAACAGCATCTACAGTTTTGTCACCATATCTCCAAAATGATATCATAACAAGAGGTGTTTCAATTCAGTTTAATGATACTAGACACATCACCTCCATGGATATGGAAAAATGTATCCAAACATATGATAAATATGCATTAAATGCAACAAAGCTTATACGAATAGAATGAACTCAAAAAAATCAAGGAAAACAGTAGCTTATTACAAATAAAATATTTTGCATTGGACATCTAGTATAATTAAAGCATCAAATCTATGTTTTTAATCAGTGGCAGAGGGAATCATACCTTCATGAACTAAATATTCAATTACCAAAGCATCTTAAATATTATAGGGAAAAAATCTTTACATTCTCATTTTTGACAGGAAAAATTGAGTAACTTCACAAATGAATTGTTTCTTGAAATACCTCAAAGGTCAATTTGTTTTTTTCTTTATCTCCAAAAGGAAAGGGCTGATTTACAACTTCTTTCAAGTATTCCTCAACAAATTCCATTGTCAGTGCAAATTTCCTCTTCATGTCATTTCTGGAACAGTCTGTTATAGAATCATATCTGCAAAGACAGAATATAAAGCAAGTTAAATTGATTGCAATCATTTAAAAACAGGAAAATATACATACTTTAACTTCCTGGCTTCCTAAGCTGGGGTAAAATAATCAACCTTTGTAGATGTTGTGCCCTCATCTGTAAAATGAGGCTATTGTGACAAAAGGTAACACATGTAGAGCACTTATCTGAGAGTATACCACACCATTAAGCACTTAACAAATCGGTATGCCTATTAGTAATATGATTTCTGTTCATTGGTTTCCAGGATGATGTTTCTGTTATCCAGGGTTGTCATTTTATGCTCTAAAAAGAGTATCTTATATGCATTTGGAAGATAACCACCTGAGTTGGAACACGGAAGTGCCTTTTTATGTATTTTATTTCAAAATTGACATGATTCGATTTTTTATTTCATCTACCGAATGCAACGTCTTTGAGAAATTTTTTCCAAACATACTCATGAATCGTGATCTTTGTGGGGATCTCTGTCCAGAGCCTGGCATAGCGAACAGGTACCACGGACTCCTGGGGATCCCGGTCGACGTGCATGTGGAGCATGAGGCGGCAAAAGGACGCTCGGAGGTCAAAGGGCAGGCTCTCGTCCGACACGCACCGCAGGATCAAATCCACAGACAACTGTGTCGAAATCTGGTTGATGGCCAGATACTGACGATCCAAGCACATCCTTGCAAAGAGGTTGAGCTGGTACCTTAAAAATGCCAAACATATATTATTTGTCTTATCTCGATAAGTTCTTAAATATTTCAGTATGAGCCAGTATCTACCTTCATGACACCAATATTCCTACAAGTACTGGAGTCAAACTCTGTTGGGGGTAGGTTAAGTAATTGAATTATACAAATGAAACTGTCTTTATGTCTGTTGAGCTGCAATTTCCCTTACCGGCCCCAGCAAATGTCTCCGGTGGAGGAGCAGTGGAGCCTTTGTTCTAGGTTTCCAAGGATCACAAATACACGGACCCTGAAGACCGTGGGTTACAGCTCACCCGAAGCCATCTCTCCCCACTTTCCCTTGTCCCACTCAGCTCTGGGCTCTAGTATCTACACTCTAAGTTTAGATCCACTCAATTCCCAAACCAAATGTGAGCAAACCAAATGGCATCAGTACACTTGGACGCATCAGCCTCTGAGATCAAGAATCAGCCTTCGGCTTTGCTGCTGGAGCAGTAGAAACCAGGGAACAGGAGGCTTTCTCTGCCTTTCTCAGGTTCCTGTCATTTGGGCCCAACTTGGCCCAAGGGCATTTGCCTTAGTTGTCATCCCAAAAGTTTAAAGACGCCAGTGAAATTCTTGCTCACGACACACTGACCACCAGAAACTACCACCAGAACTTCCGCGGCCACATGCCCCTGCTGGACTTTTGTAACCACAGACACCACCTTCTCGTAAGCCCTAGGTCTCTACATATTTATAAGCACCATATACTATAAACTACTTGGCTAACCCTTTCTGAGGCCATGCCTGCAGCTGGATCAGCTTCTCTGGCTCAAGTTCCAGCTCTCTCTCACATCCATTACTTAGATCCTCATCGGCACCCACTCCCATCAGTAATAGAAAAAAAAAAAAAACCTTTGCTGCACAACAGCCCCAACAATCCAAATGCCCGGGAAACCAGAAAATTGCAAGAGGTATATGTGGAAACACAGATGTTAACTTTATGTTTAATATTTTAAATAATATTATATATTTCAGCTACGCTAGTAGTGGCATTTTATTTTTATTTTAATACGCACCCAAGGATTTGTTTCATTGATTTTAGAGGGAGAGAGAGAAACACTGATATGAGAAACATCAATCGGTTGCCTCCCACACAGGCCCTGACCAGGGATCAAACCCACAATGACTTTTTAGATTTCTTTCTCATAGATACCTGATTTTTTAGAGGTTTCAGAGACTCTTTCAATGAGCATGTGAGACTGAGAATGACGATTCTCTACAATCCTTTACCTGTAATAGGTCAGAACTTCTAAATCAGCTTTGGTGCCTTCTTTGGCTTCCTGAGCAAGGTGCCTGATAGCTTTGCCATGAGGCTCCTTGTTGCTGTCAATCCAATAGAGCCAAACCTCTTCATCATCAATGTCGTCTGAAAGGATGGAGCTCTCTATGGGGTTGTCCATTTGCATGGAGACCAGCCTTGAGATTAATAACACATGTGAACTCTATTTAGAAGCTCACTAATGTGATAAAGAACTATAATGTTTGCAAACAATGAACAGAAGAAGACGCCTCCATTATCTGGACTTACTTCGTTTGAATGAGAATGTCTGCATTGCCCGGGCTCAACATGAATTTACAGATGAGTTCTTGAGTTACAGGTATAGCGGTGGTGTTGGACACACACAGATCTGATAAGTAATCCAAGAATCTGGCAAAAAAATTAAATTAAGAAGAGGCATTTTATAAGATTATAATAAAAATAAATTTGGGGATACAACAAAAGTAACTTTTAAGATATACTTTTAAATATTATTTCATGAAACATTTTTCTGATGTGTTGCTTATCTACTACATCATTAGAAACAAACATCAAATGATTTGTATTTAATACAAATATTATTTCAAAAAAGGATATAAGTTCACTTCTGTTTATTTGGTGATCTTCCTCCCGCAGCACACTGACTTGCTATGTTTAGAAAATCATGTGTCTGCCCAAAAGTCAGACAGCCCCAGAACAGGATATCAAAACAAAAGCCGATCAGAGCTAAAGCCATAATGAGTAAAATAAGAATACGGCACACACTTAATCAAAGTGGAGTCAGGGGGCCATTGGTACATTCCAACATTTATTTGCTGTGCCAATAAATTAAGAAAACTTTATCAATCTGCTTGACTTTTCTGCATTCATTCCTCCCAGGAAAGGCAGCCTGGTGCAATAGAAAGAGAACTTGATGTAGAATCGGAACCCCTATTCTATTCCTTACTATTGGGCTATTCTTGAGCAAATTGTTCTTTTGTCTTCTTTTTCCTCATCTCTATATTATCACCTCATATAGGTGATAATGACCTATAACTACTGTACTTTGTGAAAACATGCAAGTATTTAAATGAGACAAGGTATATGAATGTATTCTAAAAAATTACAAAGTACTATAAATAACATCATAGTAAAAATCAATTACATTTAAGTATGTCAAGAAAGGGTTTTGGTCTCCTATAAGGTAGTAAGTCTTTATCATACATAATTAGTACAGCAATAAGCCCCATCTAGCTTTGTCCAACGAAGGGCATATAAAAGAATTTTAACTTTAAAAAGTTCTAAGACAAAAGCAAAAAGCCGCCATCTGCCCCCTCCAGAAAAGAATATTTCATAAACCACTTCAAACCTTGGCTCACGATTTCTCCTGAGTAAACTGACAAATGTTTCTATTTCTTTTGCTGTGATATGTTTCTCTAGTAGTTTTCTGTTGTTGTGTAACAAAGCTGTGATGGTATCTTCTGCCAAAATATCATAGCCAATCTGGGACTGCATGACACAGAAATTCTTAGCAATATATTCCTGCAAAAAAAAAAGCTGTCAGAGGCACTGCCAAATGGCTCAGAAATAACAGGTTTCATTATGGTCAGCACCACTGACTGAATTATTCATAACAGAAACCTCACTGAAGATCACTGTCCAAGGAGCACAAGTAAATAATTCTTCAATAAATAGGACTTTTTGAGGAAGGAAGCAAAAATATTAGTATATACCTAATTTACAATACATTTTAATAAAAAATAATACCTAGAAATATTTTTTAGTACAGGTGCTTATACCTTTGAAATGTAAGTGGTCAAAACAAAAATAAACCAAGTTAAAGAACAATATCTATGGCATGATAACTGGGGATTTCACCACCCTAACAGAGGTCCTTCTTGTAACTTTCAATGAAAGTCATAACTGATGATTTTCACATGATCATGGAAAGAAAATCACTCTGTGATATTTTGTTAATGAGGCATGAGATCTATATTGCTACACAAAGATCCCAGGTGGACTTAGGGGATTTCTTTTTTGTACAATATACCACAATGATCTATTAAATCTTCTCCTTAAAATAATGATAAGATTTCATACCACCTTTATCTTTAAAAGCTATCAAACAAGATAATATGATTAATCACTCAATTGATCAGATCCATTCATCCAATAAATACCCATATTTTGCCATCTACATTGTGCACTTTTTTGCCCAAATTTTTGAGGGAAAAATAAGGATATGTATTATACACAGGTAGTACTAATTCTGTGTCTATGTTTTTAATTTTTTTATTTATGCTTATGCAATAAATGTGTAACTCTAGAAAGCAATAATGATATCCATATGCAAAATAATACAATAATTGGTTTTGTTTCTAAATATAAATTAAAAATTGAATTAAAAAATTACAATGAAAGATTTTTTTTCCTGAAAGTTTGGACCCAAAACATGGGTGTGCATTGTACACAGGAGCATATTATACACGGTAAAATATAGTATTTCTTGAAAGTCTACTACACTGCAGGCACTAGGTATATGGCAGTAAACAAGACAGATAAGCTTTCATACAGCTTTCATCTAGTGAGAAAAAAAGGTGAGTAAACGAGCTAATCAATAAGATCATTTTACATGTTGATAAGTGAAATGAAACAATCAAAGGGATGGAGAAAGATAGCAACTTTAGATGGAGTAGACGCTAAGGAAGTGACATTTGAGCTAGGACGGAAATGACTAGAATGCTGAAATGGTGAAAATTATAAAAAGGAGGCAGCATGCAAAGAGAAGCCACCTAGGCGGTGGGAGGAGCAGGCGCAAAGGCTCTGTGGTAGTGAAACCAAACTTCTCGTGACCTATAAACAAAACACGACCCCTGTAGCCAGGGTGTGGGAGGTGAGAAGAAAACAAGAGCTGAGGGTGGAGAGGCAGATCCTTGCCAGCCATGGGAAAGGGCAAGAGGAAGTCACGGGAGAGTGCCCGTCATGCATTAGTAAATGTGCCCCTTATTCTTCGCACTAATTTCCCCACATTCCAAGCCACTACTGCTCACTTCTCACATTCTGTGTGCAAGCAAGACACCTCACGCCACCATAGTACCACTAAGCTTACCCCCTTTCAGAGTCAAAACGTTTTCACTTTTAGCTTCTTGGGTGTTCTCCTTGGGGATGTATCTCTGTATCTTTGTTGGGAGAATTTATTCATTAGACAGTGGTTTTGCCTTTTTTTTTTAACTGAAGTCTACTTATTCCTTGTAAATGATATTGGTTGCACAAATATAATTATATTCAAGGCAGCAATTCTGTGGCCTTTCAAAATAATAGCTTTATGTGGACAGTCAATTAAATGAAGGAACTGTCTTCCATTAGCACATCATTTTAAAGATACATATTGATTAACACTTTTATGACTACTGCAATTATACTGTAGTGTAAGGCAAACCTCCCAGATGTTTGATAAATAGATCGAGATGTTGACAAATAATCAAAAAAAAGTAGAGATGTTGCCAAATTCTATAAATCATAATAGAGACTCAATATGAAAGACTTGGGTTAGCACTTAATCAGAAAAGAACTCCCTGCTAAGGCTCTACAAAATATAGATGTGGATAAAGGAAAACAAAGTAGTAATGCAAAAAGTAGAAAATAATTCTCCTTACATTTTAGAAAGCATGCTCTAAAAATATCAGAAAGCTGCTCTATGCTTAATACAAAGCATTTTTAATTCAACAGAAATGAGAAAAAATATTTTTCAAATACCACTGACACCAAACTGGAACATGAATGAAAACGTGAGGGAAAATAAAACCTGACCCTCAGGGAATGTTATGAATTGTTTTCTTTTGTCAGCTCAATGATCTACACCTCGAGGAGACATCCCAAAAGAGAGAAAGGGTAGTCCACCCAGAGTCAAATTCTCCAAGGAAACCAGAAAGCACGTCCCCCTACGTGACTACACACTTCCCTGGAGAAGTGGTACACCTAGTAGAGTGAACTGAGAACAAAGGAGACAAGAAATTGTAAGAGTGCGTGTCCGTGTGTGTGTGTGTGTATGTTTCTACTTGTCACAAGGATGAATGGTTTTGGAGGAGAAACTGCACATGCCCAGTGCACTGGGCTCAGAGTCCCTGCTGAGATGGAGAGGACTGAGAAAGACCTTCGTGTGCCACACCCTGAAGAACTGAGAAAGGACACCAGTTAAAATGGGCTGCCCAGGCAACCTGCGAGAGACTGGCCGAACAACTAAACGCAAGGAGACTGGCACTGAAGCACAGGGCAATACTATAAAACCGGGGCCCTCGGGTCCCTTCCGAGGGCCGAGCACAATCAGAGACGGTGCCCCTGTGGGCCCATGGGACTGAGAGAGGCGGGTACGCTCTGTGGACCTATTGATTCTTTTCAGTCAACTCCATCTGTCTAATAACGAGATGCGTGTATGTGTGAGTGACAGCCTGTCTAGCAAAGTATATGCTTCTAGACCCCAGAAGAGACACAAGGCCAAGTGGAATACACTGAGCAATCTCTACCCCCTGCCCCCACCCCAGGCCTCCACGGAGTAACACAGACCCTCATCCTGGGGGCTTCTGAGACACTGATTTTTTGAAGGTCTGTCATTTAATGTTCTGGAACTTAATTTTTTTCCAATTAAATAAAAAACACTCTTTATCTTGACATGTTAAAGGAATACAGTGAAGCTGGGGGAAATAATTCCAATGGCAGCATTTCACTTGGGAAGAAGGATGTTTGTAACCAGGATCCTCCTAAAAGTATTCAAGGGTTTGTTTATACAGTCCCCTTCCTCGCTCTTGCTCCTTACCATCATTTATCTTCTGACTAATCTGTTCTACACATTGTTTTTAAACATTTTCATAATCTTTAAACAGAATTTCAAAGCCAATGTATTTTAACACATTTTTCTTAAAGTGAATTTTTTTCTTGCCAAAAATCTTTCAAACTGCTAGGAGGAAGTACCGTGATGAGCAAGAGCCTGGGTTTGAATGCTGTCTCTAGTTTTAAAACTATATCATCTTTGGCAAGTTATTGAAACTCTTTGTGCCTCAGTTCCTCATCTTAACTCAGTAGGAACCGAGTGAACTTGTGTAGTTGTGAAAAGTGCTGAGAGTGGAGCCTGGTACAAGGTAAGCACTCCGTACGTACTACCAACCATTCCCAAATAACCTCCAACTTCTAGGCATGCCATCCTAGGCCCCACGTGGCTTAGGATGGGCCTCACCTGCTCTCTCTCACACCATCTGTGCTCGTAGACTAAAGTCACCAGCAGAATTTAGTAATTACACACTCATTTCTCAAAATCAGCTAAGAGAAAAATAGGACACTAAATTACTTACTAATAATTTAAACAATTTTATATTAAACAAACATGCCTATTATTGAACACAAAATATTATGTAATTCTAGGATGAAAATGAGACAAAAGAAATTTCACTTGCAGTTGACGACGTTTAGCTGGATCACTAGGTACACCTGGCTTCCGGGTTCTCCGCAGTCAGGAATGTCTTTGGACAAAAGTGCCCTTGCTAGCCAGCAGCCATCATCCTCTCTCCTGAGATCTGTCTTTCCTAAAATACCTGTTCCCGTAAAATTTATGCAGGTGATTCTCATCCTACTCAAATGCGCTCCTCTCCAAGCAGCCCTCCAGGGTTCCCGCAGCCACGGCTGAGCTCTCCCTCTCCTGCAGTCCTGCAGTGCTGTCTTCTGTCTCTGACGTGGCCTCGTTGGCCCGGCCCGTGTTTCAGGGGCACAGTCCTACCTTTTCCACAAGACGGTAAACTCTTTGGCCTTTACATGATGATGTGATGTCTCACATGCTCCTAGAAGTGCCCAGCAATGTCTCAGTCCTCTTTACATACTGTCCCCTGCACGCCTCCTGCCCAGCAGGAGCTAGTACCACGCACACAGAAGGACTCAGACATCCTTCCCCGGCGATTCTAATTTTACATGGAAGAATAAATACAGGTCAGCTCAAAAATACTTACAGGTCATTTGGTGTGTTGCCACTACAAAACATTTCACGGCAAAGGGCCAACTACCCATTCCTTTTTCACATGATCTAGAACAGTGACCAAAGAACCTTGCCCATACTTGAAATGTTAAACAGAGGTCAAAAGAAGAGGTCGCACTCCAACCTGATTTTTCCGGTAGTCCTGCTGCGAATGCCTCAGCACGCGGTAGCACAGCCTCAGCATGTATTTGTAGGGAGCATATCTTTGGTCTCCCAGGTCTTCAAGTCTCAGCATTGGGCCTTCTCCTGCTTTCTCCTTAAAGGGCGCTTTAAGAATGCCAAATATCTGTTAGGGAAAAAAAAAAAACAATGCCTATTCTGATGAATGGAGGTGCATGTTTTCCCATCTGCTTTAATTTTATTTAAATAAGCAACATTTACTCAAAAACATTTTCAAAATATTAGTGTAAAGGATGAAATGAATTTAGGATTCAGGACCAACACATCAAGGAATACAACAAGAGAATTCCCAAAATTGAGTGACAAAAACACTATTTAAATAAAACTCTTCATTTTGTTTAGAAATTATATTTTAGTAAAATAAGAAATATAAACATGTTGGGGTATAGCACATTACACCAAAATATTCAGATAAATTAAAACACAGATTACTATAGGCTTTACAATTACATCTATTTTATGATTATCTAAAATCAAAATAATATTTTTAAAAGTTTATTTTTATCTGAATCCGACATTAGAAAATTGCCTCCAAATATTGCTTCTACACCTCTTTATAAAATAGTTAATTTATTGTTCTTGATACATAAAGATTTGCCCAAACCAATGAATGTATCAGCATTCAAATGTAACAAATAAGGACCCACATGGGCAGCTGGTTGTACCCAGTAATCTAGACTCTTCTTCTAAGGTTACTGGTTGGGAAGTATTTAAAAATTATTGAGGAAAATAAGTCTTTTAGGCAGCAAGGCAGCAGGTAGGATCACCTGGAGATGTGCTGGCAGGATGAGTAAACATTTATTAAAAAGTACCTAGGCAAGGGCATGAGCATTACTACAAGAAAGCAAAACGGAAAGAAAGTATCCTCATAGTTTATGAAATATAATACAAATTAAATTTCATCCAATAATTCTATATTCACTAAACCTTGAATTTTATTTTTATAATACTGAAATAAAATTTTGACATGTTGGTTAAAATAATAATAAATTACTCAAGTTCTTAAAAGTCCTTGAAATAAAATGCTTTATAGACCAAAAACAAAAGCTAATGTCAGAAAAGACTTAGTGTCGTTAGATTTGCAACCTTTATTTTCTTTGAGAAAAATGTTGTTTTACATTTTCAGAAAACCAGCTATAGAATATTAATTGACAATGTGTCAACATTTGCCTTACCCAACTTCACAAATAGTACATGTACATTAACACGATTCTACTTAAGTATG
>PVKM010000760.1:0-94426 GCA_004027735.1 Carollia perspicillata | reverse complement strand
TATTATGACAGCTGTCATATCAGTGCACATTTTTTTAAAAGTACCAAAACTGGTGACTTGTTATGTAGACATTTTAATATTAAAGATGGAAAAGAATACACAACATTTTTGGCATATCAGGACTTATTGTTTCAAGAAATGTAAACACACAATTGAAATGCAAAAAAAAAAAATTTGTGCGCTGTGTGGAGAAGGTGCTGTGAGTAATTGAACATGTCAAAAGTGGTTTGGGAGGTTTCATGCTGGAGATTTCTTGCTGGATGATGCTCTATAGTTGGGTAGACCAATTAAAATTGATAGTGATCAAATAGAAACAATAATTGAGGACAATGAATTTATACCACACAAGAGATATCCAATATACTCAAAGTATCTTATCAATAAAGTTATTGGTGAAAATGAAAAATGTGTCTTTTATTTTAGGAAATAAAAACAGAATAATATATGCCCCCCACTAATATCACATTGCAATTTAGAGAATATATATAACCAAGTCAAAAGTGTTACTCAGCCCCGGCTGGTGTGGCTCAGTTGATTGGAGCATGATTTCATGTAAACCAAAAAGCCATGGTTTCCATTTCTGGTCGGGGCACATGCTTAGGCTGCAGGTTTCATCCCAGGCCAGGGTGTATAAGAGGCAACCAATTGATGTTTCTCTCTCACATCAATTTTTTTATCCCTCTTCTTCTCCCTCCCTCCTCCTCTTTCTAAAATCAATAATCATGTTCTTAGCTGAGTATTAAAAAACGTTTTTCCAATATTATGACTGTTAAATAGATAAAACACAGGTGTTGATATTATTATAACAATATAACAAAATGGTACAACTGGCATATTCTTTATCAGCTTTAAATATGTCTGAACAAAGTTTTAATATAAAATTAAATATATGAGGAAGATAATAACATCAATAAAATAATGATGCATAAAACTAATTCTTTTCTAGGTTCCAACCTATTTCTTCTCAGAATTCTGATTTTAAAAATATTTTTTTTTATTATTGCACATTGGACATTTTATTTTGGAGAAAAAATAATTGTCAATTTAACTTTTACTTTGCTGGTTATAATTGTTGGCACATTCATCTCAGAAAAGTCATTTACTGCCTTAGCTTTAGAAAGAGATATTTTTAAAGATGCTAAGACTTGCTCTCCAAAACAGATACTTGAACACTAAACTTTACTGTCAAGATACTTTGCTGAGTAGTAATGGAATGTCAAAGGTTGTAAATAGAAGATTCTCGATGTAGGATTCCTCTACAAACTTATTTTCTTTTATATTACCTGACATCAAATGAAAAATATATATATACCGATTTCCTTGGTAACCAATTAATCCAATTATTTTGTTGCCAGTTAATGTGCATATAAAAAGAAAGGACTGTAACGTGGAAAAGCAGTTTAAATAAAAGCCATTGTAGTAATAATTTAAATAGAAATTCAAAGCAGATTTTGGGAAAGAAAATATACCCATTGTACTTTTAAAAGGATTACCTACAGATGGAAATGAATCTCTCTCTTCCTTTAAAAAGTATATAAGAAATATCAACATTTTTGCTTTTTGGCTTTATTTTAAAAATGGAGGGAGCCCTGGCCAAGCATCTTAGTTGGTTGGAGTGTTGTCCACTGCACCAAAACGTTGCGGGTTTGATTCCTGGTCAGGGTGTGTTTCTAGGTTACAGGTTTGATCCCAGGTTGGGGCACATACAGGAGGCAACTGATAGAAGTTTCTCTCTCACATCAGTGTTTCTGTCTTCTTGACCCTCCCTCTAAAATCATAAAAATATACTTGGGTGAGGATTAAACAAATGGTGAGAGTATTTTCAACTAAATTAACTTTTTTCATATAGTCAGAAATTCTTTTTCTGCTGTTGTTAGTTGAGTTGCTGAGTACTGTCTATTATTTTATTCGTATTACCCATTAAGTTCATGGCTTTTATTATGTTCAGAAAATGTTATTTATGATAGAGTTATGTGGGAACATAGCAGTCATGAACAGCTGCAGAAATCACACAAAGAAACTCAACCTATCATTATAGAAGATAATATAACTGCCAATCTTAAGCTGTACCCACCAGACCAGAAAAGGGATCAAAGGGAATGGTTCAAAGAGAATGCGTAGTGAAACATAAAAACAGCATGAGCAAAATACTTTTTTATACCAAACATACCTAGTTAATCACAGGATATTCGTGTAAGAGAGAAGCGAGAAAAAGGAAGTGGTTAAAGCAAGTGAAACCCGAAGAATTTTCCCCGAAGTCTGAGGGAGGTCATGACACTGGGGATCCCAGAGGTGAAGGGTTAGAAGGAGGCAGAAAGGAGCCACTGAAGGTGCAGAAGAGAGAAAAACTCGAATGAGCAAATTCTTTATTTTAAGCAGCAAGCTGGTAGGGAAGGATTTAGATTATGCTTTACTGAGGAGTTGGTAGAGTAGCAATTTGCAGCAAATGGAGAGATTATAATCAAGGAATTTGACTTTGAATGGGAAAGGGAAAAGAGATTGTGGCTGAAGGAGACCATAATTCCAAGGGATGCCTTTTGGGGAGTTTGAGGAGGCCTAAACTAGGAGAGAAAATAACCATAAGAAAAATAGCTTAAGGAGTACATTCAGGAAAAAAAGAATTAAAAAAAGTTATATGCTAATTGTATTAAAAGATTAAATTGAGTGGGGATATATCAGGACAATTTAAGTAATAAGGGAGATATTTGGCCCTGTTTCTGTATGTTTAAACACCAAGAACTATTTTGTCAGTGTCCAGAAAATGGTTGGAACCCTGAGCCTAGACTCCCGCCTCCAGAAATTTGAAAAATTAATTTCTGTTTTTCACAAACCACCTAGTCTGTGATATTTTGTTATAGCAGCCTGCACAAACACCTAAGCATGTTATCTTTGGATAAATCAAGTCAATATATTTTTATTTTTATATAAATTTTATAAAAACTTATATAAAATTATAGGAATAAAAATAAGACTTATTTTTACTAATTCTACATTCCACTAGGGCTAATGTTAAATTTTTTTAAAATATTTTTACATTTTGTTTGTATCTGCTTTTTATACTTGTTTTCTCTTGCTGTGTGACAAATTACCACAAACACAGAGGTATAAAATAACACACATGTATTATCAATGGCTCAAAGGCAGGTATCAGAACCTCATCAGGTGATATCAAGGTGTCGATGTCATTGTGTTTTTGGTAAAGGCTCAGCATTCTTCCCCAATCTTAGTAGTTGGCAGATTTCAGTTTCTTTCAATGATAGCATTGAAATCTCCTTTTTCCTTCTGGAAGTTGTTGACCAGAGGCCGCTCTTGGTCTGAAAGACCACCTTCAATCCTTCAACTTACTGCCATGCAGCTCCTAAATAGGCAATTCAAATTATGCATTTTGCTTCTTTAATGTCAGGGGAAAAAAACACTCTCCTGATTCAAATCTTTCTGACCCCTTTAAAGGGCTAACATAATTAAATTAGGATACATTAGGATAATATCTCTTTTGAGTAACTAAAAACCACTGATTAGGAACCTTAATTACATCTTCAAAATCCCTCTGCCAGATAATGTAACATAATTGCAGAAGCGATATCATATTACAAGTGCTACCCAAAAGGAGATGTTATACAGGGTATGTACCCCAGCCTGGTGAGACTCATGGGGCATAATTTAAGATTCTGTCCACCATATCTGCATATTTTTGTCATCTGCATATTTTAAAATGTTAACTTGAATGCTTATGATAGCTGTTACACCACATAAACTTTCAAAAATTCACAAGCAAAAATTTAGTTTCAAACATGACCTCAGAAGCTGCCATTGATAAAGACCACACACAAATGAACTGACTATAGCAATCAAAGATGGCTATTTGGTCTCTGAATACATAAATAAAATTATTAGCATTTTGTCATGTTGTCTAAATAGCTACAGATGTTTTTTATATTGAGAGTCTGGGTAAACATCTGGCCACATAAAGCTTTTAAAGAAAAATATAAGACTGCAGATTTCAGCTCTGATATATAAATAGATTGGAAGCTGTCACTTTCATTCGTATAAGAAAAATCTGAATAAACTAAAAAATCAGTGATTTATTTTAGCCCATCAGAAGACTGAGAGATCAAGACAAGTTGCTACCCCAGAAGTTGAACCAAAAAATAAAGTCACAGGTAAGACCTGCTTAATCAGGACAGAACTGCTGGAGACACTGCTAGAAGACTGAAGGGATAATTTTGTGAGTTTCTGGAGGCTGAGCACAGACTAGCAGGAGCCTGAGAAACTCCTGGAAGCTGAAGACTTAGGGAGCTCCCCACACCTTCGTAGTATTTACCCTCAGGTTTTATGCCAGGCTCTTAAGAACTAAGAACGAATTCCCTGGGGCTGTGTGGGAGGAGGGAAAGAGTCATTAGGGAATATGCCTGCAGCATACTCCAGAACAAAGACCTGCTACTACTGTCCAGGGGGGAAAGTTTACCAGAACCTTACCCCAGCTGGGTGAGAACTCTTCACTCCACTTCCCTCCCAGTTAGCTTGCCTATGTCACCGGAAAGGGAGGTCAGGGGCAGGAGAAGTACTCCACACTGGAGAAATTCACAGGGACACAGACCCATTAAATAACTGAAGTTTAATCAGAAGACTACAGAATATCTTCCTTCCCCAATACCACACCACCACACCAACAGAGTTTATTGTAATAGAGACAATTACCACTGATTGGGCGGGAAGATGTAGCCCCCTCTCTGAAGAGAAATACGGAAACCCAACGTCAAGAGTAGAGACAAAAATAAGAGATATGAATCCTCTGGCAACTATACCTACAGTAAACATTAAACACAGCCCTACTCCTAGTCAGATAAACCACATGCAATATAGGCCTATTGGCTCAGTTTTATTTACTTAACACAACATGTTTGGCTCTTAAAAAAATGTTACACTCACCGAGATAAACCATACTCTGGATCACAAATTTTAAAAAGCAGAACAACTGTAATAACATAAACAGGAAAGAATAGGAATCTTACAATGTATGTTCTCAGATCATAATGGAATTAAACTAGATATTTAAAAAAAGATACCTGGAAAATGCCAAAAACATTTGGAGATCAAAGAAAACATGGATCAAAGAAATAATCTCAAGGAAAGTTCAAAAAATATTTTAACTAAATGACAATGAAAATTTGTAGAATGCCATGAAAGTCATTCTTGGAGGAAAACATAGAACATTAAACACACATATTAAAAAATAAGAAGGATCTAATATCAGTAACCTAAGATTCCACCTTAGAAAAGGAGAGAAGGCAAAGCAATTAGCTTAAAGCAAGTTGAAAAAATATTTTAAATATGAGCAGATAAAAGTGAAATTAAAAATGTAAACAATAGAGAAACATCAACAGAACTAAAAGCTTTTTTTTAAATGAATAGATAATCCTCTTAACTGGTTAATCAAAATGGAAGGGAGAGAAGAAATAATATCAGAAAGGGAGACCGTGCAACCATGCAATAAATATTATTCAGTAATAAATATAAATAAACTGTCAAGCCTGTCTGAAAGCCTAAATATTGGATGATGCCAATTACATGAATTCTGGAAATGACAAAACTGAAGAGGTGGTAAATGGATCAGTGGTTGATACTGTCTGAGTAGACCAAAAAAATCGCATTATTTTTTAGGAGAATGAAACTAGTATACTATCTGGTACTGTGATGGATTTGTGACACTATGATTTGTCAAAACTCATAAAATCTTATGGCACAAAGAATAAAACCAAATGTATATATATATATATATATATTTTTTTTTTTTTTTAAAGGTCATTTAGGAGACTGGAGGACCTCAGGATAGAATGCAGAATGTGACAAAACAATTTAATTATGTTATAAATGTATGAAAACCCCTCACAGCAAGTGGTGGAAAGAAAAGTTGCTAGCCTAAGTAATTTTGAAAATCAGTAGAATTTGCAAGCAAAGCAAAAGGAACTGTACCTAAGTACTGTGCTGTGTTTGATAAAGTTGTTTGCTACAGAGGTTATAGGTTAACAGCTGTGATGCCTCTATACATGTATACTGGAATGTAATCATTAAGTTTATGGGTAACAGAGAGTGAGAGCAAGGTTTCTCACCATCAGAATGAGAGGTGACAAGCAAGCAAGGGGAGGGGACTAGAGATATTCATGTGGCAATTCATTGGAGTGGAGGAAGCAATACGAACTTCTTTAATATCTATTAACGTACAGCTACAGATACTCACATATGTGTATTATTATATGCACAATATGTTACCTTGTGTAACCGGGCAGCATAAGGCCTGGCTGCTGGCCACCATGTGTACATATACCACAGAGATGTGTGGGTAAGGAAATAGGTTTTTATTAAGAGCGTTCCCAATTTGAGGGGGCTGGGATCATTCCTGCTCTGTGCTGACAGAGCCGACCTCTCCCTCAAAGCACAGAAAACCAGCCACTCCCAGGGAGATTGAAATCCAAAGCTATGTCCACAAGTTCCCCACTACTGCTTATCTCTAGTCTAAGGTTGCTACTGAAATGGAACTCTGCCTCTCCAGTTCTAGGCGCTCTCTCTGGTGCCTGAGTCACCATCCCCTCGTAGCAGCTCTCGCCTCTGAGTGTTGCTCTGTCTTTGTGCACTGTTCTCAGGGCGAGAGAGTGGAAGCACTCCAGGACTCATGTGCAGTGGTGCACTGGGTCATAATGTCCCAACATCTGGCACCCAGCAAGGCACGCATCCCAGCATGGCACCCTACCTCTCTGAGCTGGCATCCAACCATGCGGGGCCTAAGAGCCATCTCGGCAACTGCCACTCCTGCCTCTGCAGGGCAAAGCAAGAGAGCTGCTTCTGCCCATCTTTGGTTTAAAAGTCCTCTTCCAGAATCCCAGGTAGTGGTGTCCTTCTCAACCCTCATCTGCTCGCCGTTTTCCACAAGGGGGCAGAAGACTTGAACCGCACTTGCTCTGTACAAATTCTCTTCTGCAGAGTCACAAGATGCTAGTCGCCCTGCGCAATCTCCCTCCTCCAGAGGCTCCTCCCTTTACAGGGAGTGCAAGCTGCTTTTAATCTCCAATTCTGTCTTGGAGTTTTTCTCTCCACCCCTGCCTTCTCCAGTGATTTGTCCCGATCGCTCTGTTGCACTTGCTCAGTAGCTGAAGGGGGCCTAGTAGCAACCACACCAGGGATTAATGAATGTGCCCAATACCCAGATCTTGGTGTCTATTACCTTTCTTCAATAAAAGAAACCAGGGCTGATTCTATGATTCTAGGGCCGGAGCAGGAAATTTACAAGAGGATCCTAAAACATCCTGTAGAGCCAGGGAATAAAAACATTTTTTTTTTCAAACAATTGAAAAAAAAAAAAAGGAATAATTGTGTTACTGAACAGCAAATGGAGTACTGCTGCCCACTACTATCCTCTAAGCAAAATTCTGAAGGCAAAGTTTTGGTGATAAAGGAAGGAGTCTTTATTCAAAAGCTACACAATTTTGGAAGAACAACTTTCCACATGCATTAGTCACTTAAGGCTGTCAATTAAAGCTAAACTCTTTTTAACACTTCAGTTCTCCCATCATTCCCCCTGTTAGTTTTTCATTATCTTATTTCTATAGTGTTCGTTTGCAAACTAAAACCACATAAAATACAAAATCTACACAATTTTGGAAGAATATCAGGCTTCTGCCTCAGAGCTCATCCCCACTAAAATACCCAAAGAAGAATAAACCTGCCGCCCTCTGCCAGGGCAGCTCAATCCTAGGCCACACCTGGATGTAGCTGCAAGTGCAGTTCCTGAGATGAGTTCCTTCCCATCCAAAACACCGTCCACTGGGAAACTCAGGCAGCTGCAGCCCCATCATCCAGACACCCTCCAGGAAGACGGCCCAAGAGCCAGTCTCTGCCCACTTTTTTATTTTAAATCTTCTGTCCCATAGATCCATGAGCTCTTGAAGTATTCAGCTTTTCAGCCAACCCTGTCCTAGACTGTTTAGATTGCCTTAGAAGACCTCCTCTACATCCCCCCTTTATTCCTCCCCAGTGATTTGGTCGGATCTTTCTGTATCAGTTGAGGTATATAAAAGAGAAAAAGGACTCAAGTGAAAGAGCTCCCAATGGCCAAAATTATAGTAATGTTTGCAAGAAAATAAAATAGTATTAGATTACAACTCAAAGCATAAAATAATTGCCCGTAAATATCAACTTTTGTGTACTATAAAACAATGGGGGAACGGTTCTATGGAAAGTAATCTCACAGGGGGATCTAATTGATTCTAAATTCCGCACGGGCAGATCCTGGTGGGCTGTCACACCCCAGGCATAACTTTTAAGTAAAAGGTTTATTTTTGCTTAAGCAAGCTCTGTCCATTGTTTCTATGCAACCAGGTTAACACATCTTTGAAATAAGATAACCATCTTCAAAGGTTATCTTATCTTCAAGCACATAATCTTGTTAACTATCCTGTAATTCAATCCCACTTTGCTTTCTTGCATTTCCCTTTAATATCCCTTATATCCCCTCCTTAATTTCAAATGCATAAAAGTTATTGCAAAAAACTGTTCTCTGGAGCATTGGAGATCTTACTCCCCAGCATATGTTATCAGTTTGGCTCAAATAAACTCATAAAAATTCTCTACAGGTCTGGATATTGATTATGTAAACACATGTAAATGATTAAATGCATAAATAAATGTAGAAGAAACAAATTTTCAATGCAGCAGAATTCTAAGTAATTTACATAGATATTCTTCCCCCAAGAAGAATGCAATGTAACTCCTGACTCCTTAAGTGTTGTCAGCAAATCATTATTCTTCACAGAGAATGCAGTATGAAAAGGCCGACAAAAAGAAAAACTTCACAGTGGCCCCACACTGAGCCGACAAGCACTCCCTTACCTTGGTGTCAATGTTAATACCAAAAGTGATATAGCATTTAAAACCATTTAAAATTAGAAGTTTATTTAAAAAAATATTAAACAATTTGTTATGAACTGATTTTATCTCCTCCCGCCCCCTCAAATTTGTATGTTGAAGCTTCTAATGCCCGTTGTGGCTATATTTGGAGATGGAGTCTTTATGGAGGTAATTAGGGTTAAAAGAAATTATAAGCGTGTAGCTCTAATCCAATAGGACTGGTGAGAGACACCAGAGAGCCATTCATCTCTGTCTCCCTCTCTCCTTCTCTACACAGTTTAAAGGGTGTGGCCCTTTTAAACTCCTTCTCTACAAAGTTTAAAGGGTGTGGCCCACAGTTTAAAGGGTGTGGCCCTCTACACAGCAAGAAGGTGGCCATCTACAAACCAGGGAGAGAGGTCTCGCCCAAAAATGGACCCACCAGTCCCTTGACCTGGGTCTGTTCAAGCCTCCAAATTGGTGAGAAAGTAAGTTTCTGTTGTTTAAGCCAACCAGCCTGTACATTTTGTTATGGCAGCCCAAGTAGAGTAATACACAGTCATTAACAGTGATACCAACTTGAGTACAAGGAATTTGGAGATGCCAAAGTAAATTTAGAGACCAAATTAAATGTAAATATGCTCTGAGGATATTAATGGATATGCTATTTGATGTACAACTGAAATAAAAATAGAATGTGTCTGCATGTTGTTGGAGAACTGATTTTGAACAACAAACAATCTTACTATTCAGAGAGAAAAATTGTTCTGAAGCAGCAATTGAAACTGTAACTCACCCATGGTTTAAAATTTGGTGTGTGATTCAGCATTTCCATAGTGCTAGAGAGTTGCATTTGATATACGCCTTCATTCAAACAAAATATGTTATTTTAAAAAATATGATTAATGTTAGTAATAGAGTGAGCTAGTCTTCATTAACCTCTGTAATATATTTAATTGGGAATCAAATAATTACCCCACTTGTGATTTAACTATTTCTTCCAAGTACAAAATATTTCCATGTGTCTTATACTTTGAATAAGTTTCCTCTCACTCTTGATAGGAGTGGTTTGGATTAATACAGTTTTGAAATAGTATTTAAGTAGTATATAAAGTAAATATAATGCCAACACTACCACCGTTATGCACTTGACTCACATTAGTCATTTATGAAAAGTTACACCCTAACCAGAACAATAACTTATAAATTGTAAATTTATATTAAATTAACAAAGTAGTAGTTTTTGCATGGGACCAAATTCAAATAACAATGTTTGGAAGCACAGTGCCTGTTTTTATTCTCATTTAAAAAATTAAATGTCTACCTTTCTTTTTGACTTAATTCAGTAAACATTGAAGTAATTTTCCATTTTACTTTAGAGAATGAATTTCAGGAAGCATTTCCACCCACTCCAGAATTAACATTATTTGGAGAGTTTGTAAATTGGAGTTTTAATTACAGCTCTTTGCAAAGAATAATGAAATTACATAAAAATTTCATTTTGCTAGGAACAATGGAAAGCTATTAACTCATTGGACTCTGTTCACTGAAGGCATGTTTCTTAATAACCTTAGTTAAATATCAGGGCATTATTTCATTAACTATAATAGCCAATAATTGAGGCTTGAAGCACTAAAATTTTTCATTAAAAATGTACATTTCTGAAAAAATAGAAGAGAGTTCACCATCTCATGTTTGGGCCGGCACTTTCATGACCTAGAACATAGCTGTTTGGTGGCAGAGATCTTGGCTTTACCCATTCCTGTGAACCCCCCACTGGAAGAGCACTGACATGTAATGCACAACCGATACATATTTACTGAATCAGTGACTGTGATCATTAAGACTTGCACAAACATTCTGAACTCAAAAATGATCATTATTTTTATCTCAATAGACATTTTTTCAAGGAAGACATGCAAATGGCCAACAGGTACCTGTAAAGATGTTCAACATTACTAATAATTAGGGAAATACAAACCTAAATCTCAATTAGATAATTAAAATGCAAAAGTAACATCAGACCTGTTAGAGTGACTATTACCAGAAAGATTAATAAGTGTTGACAAAGCTGTGGAGAAAAGAAAACCCTGGTGCATTGTGAGTAGAAAAATAAATTGGTGTGGGCACTATGGAAAACAGTATGGAGGTTCCTCAAAGAATTAAAAATAGAACTACCATGTGATTCAAAAGCCTCACTTCTGGGTGTTTATACCAAACAAAGCAAACAAACAGATACACACAAAAAGACACTAACTCAAAAAGGTATATGCACCCTGTGGTCATTGCAGGATTTACAATAGCCAAGAAACTAAAATAATCTAGGTTTTGGATGAACAGTTAAATAAATTCAAGTATATTTATATTTTTAAATATTATATTTTAATATTTAATAATGAAATAATGTTCAATCATAATAAGGAAGGAAATTCCACCATTTGTGATGACATAAATGGTTCTGGAAGGTGTTGATATTAACTAAAATCAGGAAAGAGGAGAAAAGACTCAGACCATAGTATCTCACTTATATGTGGAATCTAAAAATAATAAAACTCATAGGAGAAGAACAGATTGGTAGTTGCCAGAAGCAGAGGGTGGTGGATGGGAAAAAGGGCTGAAGGTGGTATAAAATGTTTTTATTTTTTCATTTTTCCCTTAAAGATTACTGTGGAACTTAGGATCTTTGAATAATCCACATAAAGTGCCTCTTGACAAGATTTGAAAAAGATGAAATCTATAATGTAGATATTATAGATCTATATTGTTATGTGGCTCCTCTAAGAATATTAACAAAATTGTAGGATGAATCACAAACTGGAAACGACTTTGATGTAAAACATAAGAACCAAAGGTAGACAAACATTACAGTGAACAATCCAGAAATTCTACCATGTGAAGACTTAGCTATTTTTAAATTGTCAAAGGATCATCATATAGAAATGAATATGACTTACTCTTTGCTGTTCCACAAGGTATCATCTATTTTGGACCCTGGTTCAAAATCAGTATAAGGAATCCTTAACAGCTATAGCTATGGATTTATGGAGTGAGTACCCACTGGTAAAGCAGACTCCCTAATACTGGATGTATTGAAGGTATACTTGACAAAGACGCTTGACAGTTAGAGACTTGAATAAATATTCATGAAGATTATACATAGTCCACAAGACTATATTTCTCCCTATATATTTACGACAACCATCTATTTTGCTACTTTAGAGTCAGAAAAGCACTAGCCTTGGTAGAGATATTTTTAGTTGGAGTACTGACTTTGCATACTAATTTTGAAAAATTGTATTATATTATATTAAAAGTGTTAATACATTCTTTGGGGAATAGACAGTGAGGATCAAATAAGATTTATAAAGTCTCAAATATGATATAAATCATTCATATATTAAACCACTTATTAAGTGCCAATTTTTACTTATTTTCCAAATATTAATTGAGTAGGTCTACTGTTTTCTGCACAACAATCTGGTCTCAAGAAATGCAGAAGTGGACAGTGCAGAGCAATCCTCATCAATCTAACAGACAGCTTTATGTCCCTCATGATTTAGTCATTCTAGATCCCAAAACTTGATCAGTTTACAGAAAATAAAGGTTCGGATCACCTACGTTAGCATGGGCGAATTGCCATCTGGTGGCACAGCCAGATTAGAACCAGGTCTGTGTAGTTTCTAACCCCTCCATATATGATCGTTCCTACAAATATCCAAAGATCCAAAGATATCCTTGCACACTTCCATTATTTATTTTCATGGAAATTGTTACAATCACTACCACTGTTAAAAATATAGTAAATTTTAAATTCTTGGGAGTTACAATTTTGTTCACTATCACTACTACTGTGTTTGCATGGTAAATACATAGAAGAAAGTTTTATTTAAGAGTTCTACAGTCCTGTCATTAAGTTTGGGAACATAATGGTCAACTTTAATGAAACAAAGACTTATAAGTCTGTCATAAGCTCAGCCTGGCTCTTGAATTTTCTCCAATTTTCGGGGGAATTTTGGGAGGAGTGGAGAGGGAATCCCAGTCTTTGACAGCAGCAGGACCTCACACCTAGGGCCAGTGCTAGGGCTTAAGTTTTGTTAAAAGCATCAATGTCCCCTTGACTTGCATATATATACATATACATAAAATTTAATTAAGGCATACATATGTAATTATATCTAACAGTTAGGATATATACAGTTAGGATATATATGAAATTAGGTTAAGTAATTAAATATAACATTTATAAACAATTATGATGTATATAATTATACTGAACCACATGAAATGACCATTGTTACCTTCAAAAACAGCAGTTTTATATAGATGAACCTAATGTTTCAAATGGGCCAAAGTCATTATACCTGTTTAAAAATAAAGCTTATTTTGTGTTCTCTTTCAAAAAAACCCCAAACAAACAAAAAAGAAAAAGCAGCAATGTCAACACTCTTCAAGTTCTCCTTGAACTTGGTCAGTTGTCCTCTAGCAGGTCAGTCTTGAACTTGTCTTCTTCCACCAAACAATGGATCTGAAGCTTATGGATGCTATAGCCGATGGCCACCAGCTTGGAGCTGCCACAGATCAGCCCATCCAGCTGGATGGAATACACACAGACCTCTAGCTAGGCCGAGCACATCTCATCATCCCAGGGTTTGACATCCGGGAGGCTGGAGAAGTGGGCCACCAGTGCAGGCTTGTTGGCCTTCTTCTCTGCATACTCTTGCAGCCATTCCTCCCACAGCCAGACAGCCTCTCTGTCATCCTCCTGTCACTGCCAGACAGGACAATGTCGTAGTCCTCATCATCTTCCATGGCAGTGGCTTCTTCTTTGTGTGGGGCTCCATTTGGCATGTGAGAGACATGTGCCGGGTCTGTAGGGCTGTGGCCAGGTGGGCAGGCAAGCTCTTCTCCAGCACAGACAATTATTGTAACCAATGAATTTAATGGGTTGAACTCAATAGGACATAGTCATATATATAATTTAATATACAAAATTTATTAAATTTATATATTTTTAATTTTTATGGAGATATAATACTTATATAAAAAAGTAGATGTGTCATATGTTTACAACTCAATGAATTGTCAAATTGCAAGGGCTGTTTATACAGTCCTTACACAGGTAAAAAGCCCTAACATTACCATACTAAAAAGTACCCCTCACATTCCCTTCCAGTCACAATGCCCCTGCACCTAAGGGTAATTGCTATTCTGAGAAGACAGCAGAGCTGCTTCCCTTGGCTTTTCATATTATATAGCTTAAGCCATGCAGTGTGTACTGCTTTGCATTTGGCTTTTTTGGCTCAATGTTGTATAAAATTCATTCCATTGTGATACCACAATTTTTTTTTTCATTCTACTCTTTGTGAGTATGGATATTTTGCTAGTTTCCCATTTGTGTTCATTATGAATAGTTCTAATATGAACAGTGCAATGCACGCTTTCTGCTGAAAAGATCTATGCATTTATATTGTGTCTATGCCTCATGGCAGAATTTCTGATTCTTCGAGTATGCCTGTGTTCAATATCACCAGATAATTTTCTAATGTAGTTATACTATTCTACTCCAACTAGCAAAACAAGAGTTTAACAATTCTAATTCTCTGCAAACACTTGGTATTTTCCCATCGTTTTCATTTTAGGGGGTCTGATGGGTATGGAATAGTATCACATTCAATGTGTATATCTGAGGAGCAGACACACTTTCCATGTTGACTGAGGAAGAGGAATGTGTTTTCATATATTTATTCACCATTTATAAAATGTTCATTGTGAGCTGAATATTCAAGTTTTTGTCTATTTCCCTATTGGATTTTTATCATGTAGAGTCATGTAGAAGATTTTTAATCTTGTAAATCTTAATATATGGTACTTGAAATCCTTAAAGTATAAGTTCTACAAGACAAGTGATATTAATATTTTCTATTTTCCACAATAGTGTATACTCAGTTCCTAGACCAGTACTTTTATTACTTAATTTTTAGTAAATATTAAATTAATTAATATAAAACCTTAATTAAACTGCATGTATTAAATTACTACTTAGAACAGAGCTATATAGCAAGCTGGGATTTAAATGTAGAAATCTATCTTAAAGTTTTACTTCTTTAAATCATTGGCTTTTGTTGAAGTCAATTGATCATCCAGAAGATGGAACTGGTTTGTGGTAAGTGTATTATTTAATTGTTTTCTATTCACACAGCAAACCTCTAGGGCTCCATTTTATTTCCCATCATGAAGCCTGACTCTACATTTCTTTTCCTCTTTAGAAAATCTCTTTGTCTTCAACTTGTACATAATTGTCATAATCAATCACAGTATAATCTCAACTGTATTCTCCCTCCAGCTCTAACTGCCTTTTCAGCACAAGAGGTAGAAAAGAAAACACTGCTTCTCTCAGTTCGACACATTAGAGGAAGCTAGAAATCCAATTTCCTGATTCCCAGGTCAGTTTTCTGTCTGCTGCAAATATAATGTCACTGAGTGAACTTTAGCTACTATATCTATAGAAAGTTCTAACGTTCATAGTCACAAATCGACATGTGTACAGTCTTCTTCAAATTCAGAAGGTACAGACAAAAGGAACTAAGGGAAAAACAAAATGGGTTGATTTATCAGCTTTCAGTTCAGTTTACTCTTGAACTACACACACCCTGTTTTTGTGGTATTGACCCTTGAGGTTACTAGGGTGTTTGACTCAGACTAGAATAAACAGAACAGAGGACTGCTGGTTAGGAATAAGAGAATAGTCACGGTAATAAATAAAGGCAGTGCCTGGGATAAAGGATTATAATTGTGGATTCCCACACAGAACCACACATACAGATATCCAGACATCATGTGAAATAAAGACAATACCTTTTGAAGAATATCATTAATAAATTACAAATGAAGCCGTCCATTGGCAAACTTTTTTATTTGATGTTAACATTAGAAATACTAAGTCATCCAGCCTCATAAAATAGTACTGTATTATAAAGATGTTGTACTGAATAATACCAAAATTAGAGAGAACACTAAACAGTATACAAATATGACTGGCATCACTCACATAAATATTACAACATAAAATAACACACTAAGAATAGAGAGAGTCATTTCCATAAAAGAAATTTCTTTTAAGTTGCTAGTCAGTAGTATCATTGCTTTTTTGTGGACCACGGTATGAACTAAAAGCAGGACTATAACAGAGAACCGGGAAAATTCTTGGAAACAACACATTCTAAATTTCCTCTCCTGTCACAACATCAAACACAATAAAGAATGTTCAATAATAAATATCAGGATAAAACGCTTCTTTTGTAGCACACTTTAAAATGATTACTTTTAAAATGTAGAAGTATGAAAGTGATAAGAGCAGTGATCTATGCAATATTTTTCCTAACGTTTATATTATATGCGAGATTGGACAATAAAAGCAATCTCAAAAATAAGGTATGCTAAGACTCTATTTCTTATTTTTAAATTAACAAAATATTAAGTTCATAACATTTTCACACTTAATTAAATCATCTACAAGCCAATTCACATTTTCTGAAGCAGAATTTATATAACCTGACCACATTTACAGTATTAATTGTATTGACAATTAAAGATCATTTGGTTTCTGGGATATCAGATCAATATGTAGGGAAAATGTTATCAAATTCAGTATTGATGTATTTCAAGATTCAAACTAAAAGTAAACCAGATAAAAATACAGCTAATGAAAAACATAGTCCCTTTTTATAGTAACATTCAAGAAGATGAATAACTGGTTTGTAGATCATAGGAAAAGAAAATTTTGAAAGAGTTTATTCTCACTCATAAGTACCAACTACAAGTCCCTTTTTGACTTAGCTCTGACATTTTTGGTTGTATAATTTGCCATGCTTTATTAATTTAAATTATACATTTATAGTCCAAAGTATAAATTAATGTAAACTTACCAGGTTTCATGTACAAATACTATTTTTTAGAATTCTAAATTATTTTTATATATTGTATGTATATGTTATTTTTGTAACTAGTGTTGCATTGAACAAACTTGAACTAAAAGAGTCAGTATAAAGAATATTCAAGTACAGCTATAATGTGGATCAACAATAGCTTTTCAATGAGAACATGATAAAGATCATGACAGTTAATTAACTGTATTTCCGCCAGATTCAGAAGACAGAAATTACGCTGAAGTCCTCTTCCCCATGTGCCTTCTGATTATCAGCAATGTCACAGCCACATGAGGGCTAACAGACAGTTTTGGTGGTCACACTCTGTGTGCTGGCCAATGAAAGCTTCACGGGGATCAGAGACAGTTGTGGACGAGGTAGTGACAGTTTCCTGACCTCTGGATTGTGTTCAAGAGAGTGTTCTTGTAATCCAGTAGCTCCCGGAGTCTCACTCCTCCAGCCCTACAAACTTTGTTCTGAATAATTAACTTTCTATACAGAATTCATAAGAATTAAATAGTACCTAAGGCGGCATATTCTTTCTGCACTGTATAATAACTGATAGGAAAGAACTATACATTGGATATTGAAAAAAAAACTAAATACATTATAAATATATACATACATAATATAAATATATAATGCAAATATATTACAGAAGACATAAATAAATAGAGATACACATCCTGTTTCGGGAAAATATAAAATATTTCTTGATATATAGGGTTAAAGATGTCCCAATCACAGAACTAAGGGAATTTGTATAAAGCTTTTAAAACATAATTCTAAAGTTTATCTGTACACATAAGCAGTTAAGGACAAAAAAATTCAAAAAAGAAAAATGATGTAGATATTGTACTAGATATTAAGACATATCCCTAGACATTAATACAGCATAGCAGTGAAGAAAAAGCTATAAAAAAGATTAAAAAAACAGAAGTAATGGTAGAGACAATTTTTATTATATCTAATCATACATGGAACAAATTATCAAAATCAGTGAGGAAAATATAAATTAAACATTAAATGATTTAGGGAGAAAATAAATATTTAAATTAAAAAAGGTTTGTCTCACACAATAATTCAAAACTAGTTTCAAATTGACTAACAAACTAAATTTAGATGTTGGTATCATATATATTAAAAGGTTAAATTAAAGTCTATTTAAACATTATGTAAGTAATATAAGAGTGGCCGTGGGCTTTCTTAAACAAAATGGCACTGCAACAGATCACAAAGAAAAAGAACAAAAGTTTATCCTATGCAAACCTTTTCATGCAAACAGACTCATATTAGTTTGAAAATAAAATGAAATTAGAGATATAGCCCTGGCTGGCATAGCTCAGTGGATTGAGCCCGGGCCTGTGAAGCAAAGGGTCACCGGTTCAGCTCCCAGTCAAGGCACATGCCTGGGTTGCAGGCCAGGGCCCTGGTGGGGGACACATGAAAGGCAACCACACATTGATGTTTCTCTCCCACTCTTTCTCCTTCCCTTCCCCTCTCTCTAAGAATAAATAAATAAAATATTTTAAAAAAAGAAATTAGAGGTATATTAGCAATGAATAGGAGAGACAAAGGGTTAATTTAATTATACAGAGAATACAAAATGAAAAAGAAAGCATGTTACCTGGGGAAAAAATGAGAAAAGAACCTCAAAAGAAAATGTACTTATGTTAAGTAATAAACTAAAAATTGACTTTAAGACAAAAATATTCTTCCTCACATTTAAAAAATAAGCTTCCAGAAATTTTCATTATTAAATAATTAGAGATGCAGATAAATAGTATGGCATAAGAAAAATATATATAGTATTGTTTAAAATGATAACCATCTAAATTGGCACACTAAGGGAACTTTGAATAAACTATGCTATGTCTATACAATAGAATAAAAAGAAGCCATTAAAATCTTATTTTCTTATATTTAAGAGAGAAAATGCACAAAACATAAGAGTAGTTGATGAAAATAAGCATATATTACCTTAAACAAAAAACTAGTCATCAAAAAATATTTTCATTAAAAATGTATCTAGCTAGCTAGGTATTTAGCTAAATACGTTCTGGAATAAAATGCACTGGAATGTCAGTTCATTGCAGCACTATGAGTGATTTTTATTCACTTTATACTTTGCTGTATTTGCTGTAATAGCATATAGGATAAATTGCATAATCTAACAAAAAAGAGTAATTTAATCTGTGGATTAGGTATTATTCTTTCCATGTTGAAAACAAATATAATATCACACACAAAAACATATAGCTTAAATGGTAAGTTCCCAATTGTATTTTTCATTTAAAAGTACTTCTCCAAGGCATCATATTTCTTACTCCAATAATATGACTACTGTGCAAGAAGAATTATTCAAACATTTAAAATCTGAGAGTGCATATTGCAATTAGTAATCAAGATAAAAATACCACGTTGATGGTAAATTGTAAGTTACACCTTCAGTCAGTATAAGTAGATGTATTGCCAATGAAAAGAGACTGTGTCAACTCATGTTGTCTTTCCTGATTTATATTCCAAGACTCGGGCATTGGAAACACAAAACGATATTTATACTTACTGTACCACATTCTCAATTTTTTTCAACCATAAAAAAATGTAGATTATAATGCAATCCCTATATTTTTTCCACAAGGTTTAAAGCAGATTTAAATGCAAGGCAGGGAAAAAATTGAGGAATTTAAAATAACAAGACAAATTGTCCAAGTTATATAAAATAATCAGCTAATTTTTATAGTGTAAATTAGTTTAAGTCTGAGGATTTATTGGATGCCTTTGAATACAAGTGACAAATTTAACCTACACTAACTGAAGAAGGAAATGTACTGGCTTGTGAAATGGAATTTTTCATGCCAGTATGATTTTCTTTAGACAGCTGGATCCTAAGACACTAATAATGACAACAAAACCTCAGATTTCTCAGCTCCAATCCATCTGTATTAATTCCATTCTCAGGGCGACTCTTGCATTTCATTGTCCAGAAATTTTGTCAGTTTTGTTCATTTCTGTTTTCCAAGTTCCTGTGTTAGACACATGGTAGGTGCTGCACAAATGTTTGCTGAGTGATTAAATAAGTTAATGGATTAATGAAAGAGAGATAACCATAGTAACTCCAGCTTCCCATTAGCAGAAAAAGTTTGTTCATCTATATTAGTAGTTCCAGTCAATATCTCATTTTGGAACCAAATAATGTGATCCTCTGTATAGAAATGGGCAAAGGCCAACCTCAAAAAGATAACTGATGTATCTCATTCAAAGACTGAGGAATAGGTAGTGATCCAAATAAAAATACAAATATTGTTACCATAAGAATGTGGCATAGTTGCTAGGAATTCAAAAGATGGCAGTCACTATTGTATATCTGTGTTAATAGAAACAGCCATACATAAACTCAATCCTAATATTTAAATTATGCCTATGAAGTACTAACTACACCTCCCTCAATTAATAAGACTCAAGGAACATCCCATAAAATCTTTCAGGGCTAATGGCTTGCAAATGTTTTGGATTTGGTTGAATGAGCCAAGAGATTCCACATTTGAGGTTGGTGGCTCGAAGTGAAATCAATAAATGCTTTTCTTCAGGGAGGGGATTATACAGCATAAAGCATAAATCTAAAGTGAAATTTAAAAAAATGATGACCTGTTAAGACATATTGGCTACCTTTGTTATTAAAAAGTAAAAACAAAGTACAAAAATGGATGACCCCACTCATTGAAGGCTTTTCCATTTACCTTCAGTAGTCTTCAATGGATTGGTAAAAGCACTTTTTGAACTGGTGTCAAGGCACAAATCCATCGACTTACTCAAAGGCTGAGCTATCAATACAGAGTCTCCAGGATGTCTGGCACACCAGGCACCTCCAGACAATGTTTTAAGGAAGAGTAGGAAAACTACCTTTATATTTATTATAGACTTTCATCTATTGATTAGGAATCATACTAAATAATGAAATACAAAAATTGTCTATTGCCTCCTAATATTTCCATATGGTGATGATGAAGCTCACTATGATACTATGAACCATTTCATAATGCCTTTAAAATTGCTTTGTAAACATTTTGCAGGTAGACTGCTAAAATTTATCTTGTGGATAGCACAAATAAACCATTTCCCTATTCTCTATGTACAGAAGTTGGAATGTGAATGAATGTTCATGTTTGATTTTTGAGTTCTAGAGCTGTTTAGTTTCTTGAAATGTGTTCATTGTATTCATTCGATGAACATCTATTGAGAGATTACTCTCCTGAAGACAGTACACATAGTGATTTATGCCCCTAAAGGTAGTATGGCATGTGGACTCTGGAATCAAACCCTTGGTATAATACATACTAGCTACATAACTTTGATAAAATTTTTAGAACTTCTTATTTCAACACCTCCTACTATAAGAGATATGAGATGCTCTATATTTGTAACACCTTGTAAATAACTTAATACATGTTAATAACTAAGGGAAAACTGTCTAACAAATGCTTTATAAATATTGGCTAATATTATTATATGCAAGGTGTTATAATAACCCTACATGGCCAAGATGGGTAGATGAAACACCTAAATTATCTGGACAGATATATGACTTATTTCTTGTCTAGTGTAGCCGTGTGAGGTGTGCCTGTCCTATAAAATGTTCCTTCCATTCAATGTCCATTATCCTTTCTTGCTGGTTAGATGTTAATGACAGTAGTAGCCTTGGATGGTACTTAGTGAAAATGTCAAGTCTCTGACAGCCTGGGTTCCCGAATTTGTAGATGACATCTAGACAATTAACCTGTCCACTTGTCTAGAAATTTTCCATACACAGATATAGAACAAACATTTCAGAAATTTATATGGAACCATAAATGACCCTGAATAGCCTCAGCAATTTTGAAAAGAAGAAAAAAGTAGGAAGGATCACAATACCTGGCATCAAACTATATTGCAAGTCCACTGTAATCAAAACAGTCTGGTGTTGGCATAAGAACAGACACACAGATCGATGGAACAAAATAGAGAGCTCAGAAACATACCCAAGTCTCTATGGTCCATTACTATTTGACAAAGAGAGCAGGAAAATAAAATGGAGTAAAATTATGGTGTTGGGAGAACAAATGGTGTTGGAAGATCTGGAAAGCTACATGCAAAAAATGAAATTCTACCACCAACTTCTACCATACATGAAAATAAACTCAAAATGGACAAAAGACTTAAATATAAGTCACAACACCATAAAAGTCCAAAAGGAGAATATAGGCAGGAAAATTTCAGATATTCCTTGCAGCAATATTTTCACTGATATGTCCCCTACAGCAAGGGACATAAAACAAAGAATAAACAAATAGGACTTCATCAAAATAAAAAGCTTCTGCATAGTTAAATAAAACATCATAAAAATGAAAAGGGAACCAACTGTATGGTAAAATATATCTGCAAAAGATACCTCAGACAAGGATTAGATCTCCAGAATATATAAAGAACTCACACAATTCCACACCAGGAAGACAACATATGGGCAAAGGACCTGAACAGACACTTCTCCAAGGAGGACATACAAAGGCCTCAGAGACATATGAAAGGATGCTCAGCATCACTAGCCATCTGAGGGATGCAAATTAAAACCATAATGAGATACCACTTTATACTGGTGAGAATGGCCATCATAAACAAAATCAACAAACAAGGGCTGGCAAGGTTGTGGAGAAAAGGGAACCCTAGTACACCGTTGGTGAGAATGTAGACTGGTGCAGCCACTATGAAAAACAGTATGGGATTTCCTCAAAAAAACTAAAAATGGAACTGCCTTTTGACTCAGCAATTCCACTGCTAGAACTATACCCTAAGAATCCTGAGATACCAATCCAAAAGAACCTATGCACCCCAATGCTCATAGCAGCACAATTTACAACAACCAAGGTGCTGGAAGCAACCTAGATGCCCATCAGTAAATGAGCAGATCAAAAAACTATGATACATTACACAGTGGAATGCTATGCAGCAGAAATAAGGAATCCTACCCTTTGCAACCCTACCCTTTGCAACAGCATGGATGGAACTGGAGAGCACTATGCTAAGTGAAATCAGCCAGGAGGTGAAAGACAAACATCATATGATCTCACCTATAAGTGGAACCTAATTAACAAAACAAAAAAGCAAGCAAAATATAATCAGAGACATGGAAATAAAGAACAAAACTGACAGTAACCAGAGGGAAGGGGGGAAGGGAATAATGTGGCAAAGAAGGGAAGGGTTATCAAGGAACATGTATAAAGGACCCATGGACAAAGGCAACGGGGTGGGGAGAACTGAATATGGGAGGTAGGGTGGGGGAGAGTAATGGAGGAAAATGGGGATAACTGTAATTGTACAACAATAAAACAAAAAGAAATAAATATTTATTGAGCAGAACCATTACTTTGGGGGATATTTATTTACTATATTCTTTGTTCTATTTAATACAAGTAGCAAGAAATAAAAATCCTTAAGACATATTATTTGGTTTAAGGAACTTATGAAGATAACTTTACAAATACACACAAATTGAAAGCTCGATGTTGTGAAGTTTCTGGGGGAAAATTATATTGAAATACAGGAACTCAGGGGTTTTCAGGAAGACCAGAGATAACACTGGCTTATGAAATCTCTGACTGTTTTATACAATTGTGCCTTGTGAATTGTAGCTTCAAAGAAGAGTGAAATCATGACAAACACACGTAGCTTCTCAGGCACCAGGAACAGCATGAACAATGAAGCAAGGTGAGAAAATGCCAAGTACTTTTAGGAGAACAGCAGAGGCTAAATTTGCCTGTAGCGAAAGAATGAATTGCCAAGGTTGGAAAGGTAGGCTAGTATCAGGATTTTTTAAAAAACTTTATTTCCATGTATAACTATTTAAGATGGATTTGATATGGAATTGAGAACACCTGAAGATATTATAGTGATTATAGTTACAATTAAGGAAGGTTTTAACCCCTTCCTGATGTGACTTTTGATCTCTTTTCTATTGTGTACTCCATAAATCAGCAATATCAAACCACCGGAGCATCCCTGACTTTTACTAGTTCATAGTTCTATACCTTTGTATAAACTGCCTCTTTAGTTACAGTACCACCTAGCTTAGACATCATCTTTTTCAAGAAAACTCACCTTTCTCCACTTTAAATATTTCATTTTTTAGAGACTGCCCTACATATATAAGTTCAGTACCTAATATGTGCCCAATAACTATAAGACTAGTTAATGAATATACTTCTGTAGACTACCCCACACTCTGTATCAATATGTATTACAACAAAATTAACTCATGAAATACTCTCACAGTGTCTCACTCCTCTCTGTATAACCAGCATTCAGCGCATTTTCTGCTACACAGCATACCGTTAATACTGGTTATTGAACCACGTGATGTAGGGTATGGATAAGTGCATTGAGAAAATAGAAGTAGGAAAACTCTTCAGAAACGTACCTAATTCTCATCCTTAAATGAGCACCGTAAGGTTTCTTTCAAACTCATTGTCCATGAGGAGCATCCACAAAAAAGGCAGCACATTACTGAATTAGCAGCTAATACAATATAAATGAGTTTGGGATGCCACAGGCCATTTTTAAAAGCATGGTGTTCTTTGGATTGATGCTTTTAAATAGTAATGAGACTAAAGCTTATGTCCTCTCAGAAAACTAAGTGGCCTCACAGCCACATAGATAGAGATATCCAAAGTTCTATTTTGTAGATAATCATACACTAACTCTAAGGGAGATGTAATTTTTAAATATAATATTAATATTAATTAAAATATGACTTAAGGTATGGTGCTATTTAATATTTTGAAGACATAGCTGCCAGACTTAAAGGACATTTTGTGAGGACTGGAACCTACTGACCAGCTGCCTCTGGCCGCTGGAATTTTAGCTCTGTGTGTCAGTTTGGTCAGTTTGTTTTTTCAACAGTATTATGGGAATTTGTTTAATTGATGAGTTGAAATTAAGATAATCCTTATGATTCAGTTGCATATTAATCAATTTTAATATAAGTTGACTAGAATTGGTAGGAACTACAAAATATACATGATATAAAATTCTTTGTTCTTAGGTGTTAGTAAAACATACATGCATGAGCCATTAAGGCAGTGTCAAATTTTTCTCTTGCCATTTTGCATAACTTTTATTATCGTATTTTAATAGAAATTACATGCAAATTATAGAGACATCTCAATCTACACCATTACAGAATACCCAAACCTTAATGTACTCAAACTTCATCATGTACACTTATATAACTCTAACAATTTATGATACTACTGATCCTGCAGAGATTCCCTTAAATACCATGGTTGTATATGATTGCCTGGGAATGGCTTCTATGACGGGATCAAAGCGAATGTATAGGTTTTTTCAACTCTTTTTTAAAAAAGATTTTTCATTTTAATTTTCATTTTTAGAGAGAGGAGAAGGAAGGGACAAAGAGAGGGAGAGAAACATCAGTGTGTGGTTGCCTCTCACATGCCCCCTACTGGGGAATCTGGCTAACAACCCAGACATGTGCCCTGACTGGGAATGTAACTGGTGACCCTTTGGTTTGTAGGCTGGTGCTCAACCCACTGAGCCACACCAGCCAGGCTCTGCTCAACTCTTGGTGAGAGTAAAACTGCTTCCATACAGTGAGCACCTCGTAGAAGATATTTCTTCCATTTTTTAAGGTTATATCATACATGATTATGTCCTGTGTTGAACTATTAAGTTTTTCCTTCCATATCATTAAATAAAACTAAATAAAGGTGTGCACTTATTGTCTTACTTTGTTTTGTCTTCACATTTTTTGTTTTATATCCTTTTAATTGGGTTTACATAGTGAAAAAATAGAGTGTAGGCAAAAGTAAGTTCACAGTTGTGCATATGGAAAAACACATGCAGGTTACAATTATTAAAATAGCTTTGTTAACTCAAAAAAATTCCACCCACATATGTAAACATACTTTTGCCCACCCCTGTACAATAAAATAAAATTACTGATATTGATACACACATAGACTCCATAACTATTCCATATTCAAAAGCAGGTGAAGAGCACCAGCTCTGGAGCCAGCGGAACTGGTTGTAATCTCAGCTGTGTCACATGAACTTGACCAAGTTACTAATCATCTATTACTAAATTTCTTCCAGACAAAATGAAAACAATAATAGTACCGGCTCCCTATGATTGCCATAAGAATTGAATGAATGAATGACATACAAAACTCTTAGGAGGCAATTACCATAAAAGCAGCTGCTCTTGGAATATACAGTGGCTTGTGCTTAGTGTAAGACTATATTAGAATGCATGGCAAGTTTGAATTAGGGAATATTTGCAAGTAATATCATATGTATCATATAACTCTGATTGCTAAAAAAGGCATGTAGTTAAAATCATGAAGTCAAAAATCACTTCAAACATAATTTCATTTGGTTCTTTAGTAACTCCCTAAGACATTTTCCTTCAGGTGTCTCCCTATTCATTGTCCTTAGTAAATATTGGCGAAGTTTCACCTGTCTTCTCAGAGCTCCATATGACTTATACCTCAATAATTGAATCATTTCAATTCTCTTTCAGACCCAAAACAAAGCTATAATGACCCACTTTGCCCTTTCTTCTTTCCTCATCTTTCAGTGAGAGGATATTCACCAGTTGTCTCCTTGTTTAATCATCACTCACCTTAACCCTGCTAACCCAGGGTTTCCATAACCCTGCTCTAGCAGTCATCAACTCTGAACTGGAACAAATCTCCTTAGAGATCTATAAATACCTGAAGCTCAGCATATCCAAAACTAAGTTTGATTATTAATCCTAGTGATACAGGGAGATCTGGCCAGATTTCTGGGCCAAATGAGGGAGGGGCCCCAAAGTAGTGAGCGAGAGGCTGCATCCCCTTTAGTAAGGGAGGGGTGACAGAAAACACCTGAAGCAGCACGGCAGTGTGGCTTTGCCACTGGCAACCAAGTTAGCGCAGTGCATGACGATAGATTCCCTGCCCTGGGGGAGACACAGCAGGAGGAAGCCTCGCACAGAGTCTGTGTAAGGGTTGAGCAGGATGGACAAAGGGAAAACCCTCCTACCCCCTTCCGGTTCCTGATTAAGGAGACATCAGAGGTCACAGGAGCCCATGTATCCCCAGGTTAACATGGCAGCAGGGGGAGATGTTGACCTGCCAGTCTATCCTGGAAGGGGATGGGACTGGCTGGGAAAACTGGTCATTTCCAGAGCACATGTCCGGAGCTGGATAGAGGGAATTTGGGGCCAGGAGATTTAAATGGAGTGAGAGCTGAGGCTGGCTGCATCTCTTCCTCAGGGATCCCCACACAAATTCGTGAGCCAAGGAGCCTGATAGCCCCAGGGGCTGAGGCAGCCTTGAGCCCTGCAGACTGAGTGCCTGCATGACTGGCTGCAGCAGTTGACAGCAGCCCCGGGACCCTAGAGTGGGAAGCTACAGCATGGCGATGGTGGCGCCAGCCCCACGCACACAGACTCCAGGGAGCCAGACTGAAGCCAGAGAGCCATCTGCTTAGCAGCCTCAGTCTACAGATAAGGATGGAACAAGATTTCTGGACACTGTTTCTGGTTCCGGGGGTGGGTTTTATCTATGAGAGATTGGCCTGGAGTCAGGGAGTGCTCCCTTCCCCTAAATTGTGCAGCATCTTGATAAAGACCTTTTCCTTCCCCACCATTTGTCTTGATCAGCAGTTGATCAACATTGATCACCAACATTTGATGATCAGCAGCTGAACTCCACTTTTGTTCAGTAACACTAGTAAGCCATTTTCTCCCTCTCTTCCTCTTTCAATGAATAGGACTGCCACCCATTCAGATACCCAAACTTGACCCTGCAGTCGTCCTTGAATCCTTATATTCCCATCACATTTGAAAAAATAAAAAAAAAAAGTTATTTTTTGCTTTAGATCAATTTCCCCCACTCTCTCTAAAATTTTATTATCTTATGTACTATCATCAATATTATCATGTTTAAGTAACTGCAACAGTCTTCTACCAGGATGTCCTATGTCTAGACAATGTATTAAAACAAACCAACAGCCTGGCTGGTGTGGCTTAGTGGATTAAGTGCTGGTCTGTGAACCAAAGTGTCACTGGTTCGATTCTCAGTCAGGGCACATACTTGGGTTGCGGGCCAGGTCCCCAGAAGGTGGCAGACAATAGACAACCACAAATTGATCTTTCCCTCTCTTTCTCTGTCCCTTTACCTTTAAATAAATGAAATCTTTAAAAAAACTATAAAGATAAATTAAACAAACAAACAAAGAACAATAACATAAGTAACACAACCCTCTCTGGACAAGTGGTATGTTGGAGATGGCACCTGTCAGTTCATGAAAGCCAATGGTTAGATATTCAGGGATTTTTTGAATAAATTGTCCAATCATTGGTAGCTTGAAACTGGTCATGGAGCAAGTATTTGTACAACAGAAATTAACAAGCACTTCAGTGTATTTATGAGCACACAATAGATCTCTACTAGGAAGTAAGACTGACAGCCTTAAAGCATAATTCTGATGTCATTCTCATGCTTAAAATTGATTAGTGGCCTTGTTCCTTTCCTGGTCAACTCTGATGATTGCAGTGGAGCAACAGGACTTATCAAACAGCACACTGTTGCTGTTTTTGTGCTTGGCAAACCCTATATCCCTGTCAGCAGGTGTATCACCTTTGTGCCTGTCCAAGCTCAATAGAATTACCAGGTTCGAAATGTTAGGAAGGTCTGTCATCTACATCTCTCCTGTTTATAAACACATACACACACGCACAAGCCCCTCTACTCCAGCTACTTTTCATGCCACATTGTGGATAATATTGTCTTATGACTTTGATCCCAGACATCCTTTGTAATCTGAGCTATCTTCCATCTCATCCCTAGCCCTTTCCTTCCTTCCTGTGTGGCTGGGGTCCCACCTGCTCTAGGCTGAGTTCAAAAGCCTGGGATCATATGTCTAGCTTAGTTCAATCATTGGGGAAAAAGGAAGCACTGGGTCATCACCTGTCATCAGAAACTAGGAACTAAAAATGCACCTCTTGCCATGATCAAATGCAGTTTTTACTTTGCTTTTTATAGAGCTATAAGATAGTGTTTGACTATCTGGAGTGTTTGGATATATAGGGGAAAATAAATTCACAAAACAAATAGCTCTGGCAGCAGAATTTGGTTCATTTTACCATTCTCACCATTACTACCAACAATAAAAAATGATCAACTTATGAACAATTACAGAAGTAATTTTTAGAAAAGGGCCTACACAGTAAAACCTAAACAAATTTAAAAACAAAAAACTTAAGTAAGGTCTTTCACTCCCCATCACTGTGCTAAACAGAGATCTAATGGTAGAAGTAAGAATCATTGCCGAGAACCTACTGTTGAGTCACCAGTGACCTAGAAACAAATGTGTCGCCAGATAACCTGACAATCACCTGCAGCACTTGACTATCAATATTAGAATCTCTGTGTCAATGACAAATGCTCCCTGACTCTAACCCATTGTTATCATATACAAGGTGACATCAACAAAGAGGATGGTAAGTATGGCCTGTCTTGCCAGCTTACTAATTCCTGTGCACAAGCAAAAGTAAAACTCTTATGACACCTGAGGTCAAACTGCTTTTGACCACGTTTGATGGACAGTCTGTAAAGTGAACTATGACAGTTTGTAATGTCCTTTAAGTAATCACAGTTGAATAAATATTATATGCCACAAAAAAACATTGAAACATGGTCTACAACAATTATTTCTAAATAAAACAAAACTATAAGCTCCATGAGGGCAGAAACATTGTCTGTTTTTGGTAACTACTGCATCCTCAGCACCAAGGACAGCACTTGGCAGGTTCTAGAGGCTCAGTGTCAAAGGACACTCTTCTTGTCTAGATGAGGTCCTAAAACGTTAAGCAAGACTGTGGTTTTTGTCTTTCTCTGAACATGCAGTGTAGAACTTAAGTGTCTATGTTTATGATCAATGTTTTAACTGAAAAAAAAAGAAGGTCTGATTGTATCCAGAGTCTTTGTTTGAAATAGGAACAGATAGTCCAGGTTTTCTGGAATATATTTATAACTAAAAGAAATGTATCCTGGCTATTGGAAGGACCCAGGCATTGGGTCACTGTATCTTTAAGCCACAGACCATGACTCTGGATTTGATGGTGAAGTTCAGCATGGATCTCATTGCAGGAAGGCAGAAAGTGAAATCACACTCTTGTGATATATGATTCAGAGTTGTTTGCTGCCCGTGCAAACATAATTAGGAACTTAAAGGCCACATTGCCCCTTACAATTCTAACAGAGCAGTGGTTGGAAGAAGGTGAAAGAGCAATATGGAAGTAAAGCATAATTACCTAAAATTTCATGGGAACCTCCTGTAGCCTGTATAGAGCCACCCTATGATCGTGCCAAAAGCCAACTAATTTTCCTGGTGATAACCTATTCTTTGAACCTGGAACTGTGACCTTCAGCTAGGGACAATGAGGCTTCTGAACACTGACCCCCTTCATTAATTACTAGGACTTACAGAGTCTCCCTTTTAAAACCCCTTGAAATCATTTCACCTCTGCTATTTCTCCTGCCATTCTCTAGGCACTCATCCCTTCTTAATTGGATTACAGTCGTATCCTTCTAATTCCATGAACTTCCATTTATTCTTACCACATTGATTCTCCTAGAATGCAAATTTAATTAGTTTTATACTTTGTATATCCTTTAATATCATTGGGATATCTTTTAGGATAAATTTTAGACTCTAAGGTAGTTCTTCTAATATGTATTTGTATTATGAATATCCAGATTTACAAAGAATCTATTGCCCCCAAAAGAATTTAGAAATACTCCAAAAATGTTGTTATAATATATGAGACATGCACTATATGTAAAATATAAGATCTCATGAGTTATTTACTAAAAATAAAGTGTTGTGGAATTTTCTCATAATTCTAACATTATCAGCAGATTCATCTCCTACAATAACTATTCATAACCTCCATAAAATTTTCATACATATTTTTATCACTCTTTTTTTTTGTTGCGTGCTTATTTTGATATTTCTAGAAATCCAGCCTTTTAGGCCAAGATTACTTGGCATTCCATGCAACATTGTAATTCTTAGATACTGGGAAAGGGTTAATAATTCCTACTATATTTTCCCCAAGAATATTGTTTCTTTTCTTTCACAAATTTTCAAACAGTTTTCCTTCCTCATTAAGTATTTAAATTGCAGGGACAGTCAGTATTATTGCCTTGTTTGTTCTACATTTTACCTGCTCATATCTCCTCATTGCATGCTCTCTGGGACAGTAGCCTGATATTTGTCTAGGATTTGTCAGTCATTTACACTTCCTGCCTGGAACAGTAAATAATAACCACCTGGTAGCTGTAATGTAAAAAAAGCAGCATGCACAGAGCTACAAGGCAATTATGATTCAGAATGTCACAATCATTGTGGGCACTCACATTTGCATCAAAGTGGTAGAAAGTCCAATTGCTCTGTCCTCCCCATCTAAAATAGTCAGCGCATGTATTTATTTCTTTATGCTATGCTATTTAGTTTTGCTTGTTTTTTTTCCCCTTGTATATACTAAAACCCTATCTTCTGTAGGGTAAAGTTACAGTTTTCTTGGGTGTATTTTATTACTGCCAGTATATTTTCTGACAGTAATTTTAAGTTTGTTTCTATCAGCTTTTATTTATTGGTTTTATGTGATCAGGCTTCGATCTGGACACAATATATTTAACTTCTGCCTGTTTGCCTCCATGTTACAGGTGTTTCTTTTTTAATGTAATTAAAATTTACTATTGAGTGTTCTTATTTTCAATTCACTCAAAGACTAAATTTTTCTTTTTTATATCATCATATTTTATTCTTATGCTTTGTCTTACACAGTAAAGATTAGAACAGAGGGATACCTGCTGCAATTATAAACAAATGCCCTGTAAAATAGTGTTATATTTAGATCTGACCTTATCGTCCATAGAAAAAAATAATGCTGATTTTTACAAATAATTGTAAGTAATCCTATAGAAGAGCTTTCTATTGTGTCTAACCATATACTGTCAAATTGAAAAAAAGTGACTTCAAATTCCTCCCTTGCCCTATGCATGCATCTTCACAATGTGAGTTTGCTGTCAAGAGGTGAGCTCTTTCTCTTTCACCTGCATGCAGCCACGTGACTGATTCACTTCAACTAAATTGCACACTAACAAGTGGGTATAGAAGATGCCTGAAAAATCACATTTACATTGTGGCTTGCTCCCTCTTGTTACTGGGAACATTTCATCACCATTTGAAGAAGCCCAGAGGAGCTTAATGGAACACAAGCAAACACACAAAGTAGAAACAACCTGTATCAGTTTATACTCCCTAGACTTGCCAACTGCCAATGTGAAAGTTAAAAATACACTGGACTGTTCACCTCCAGTAAAGGCACCGTAGACATCAACTATGATAACCCAGACAAAAGGAATCACCTAGAAGTTGACGCAGAGAATTGTGAATAAATGAAGTGGTGGATGTTTAAAGTTTTGGGATACTTTGCTATGCAACAATACATTGATAAAATACATAAAATTTTGCTTTTTGTGTTACAGACAGGTAGAAAATAGTGATACAATGTATATCTTCCAGTTAACAGATTATTATCTTGTTTCTTGCCACCAACAGGTACTTCCTTTACCTTACTTTACTCTTGCCTATGCTTTTTGTTTCAATCACCATGGTAAATACTATCCAAAATCCAAAACCACCCAAGAAAGCCCAATCATGCATGTGAAAACAAAGAGCACAAACTGGAAAAGAGGGTTGAAATGTTCACATTTTGATTGCTATGATTGCCATTGATTTCCTACTAAATCTGATAATACATCTATGTATTTCTAGGAACTCAGAAAGCAAATGTGGTTTATAGAATCAGTGTAATTAATGAAATGTGTTTTCTAATATGATTTTCAAAAAGATACAGAATCATTCTTCAAAAGCCCATGTCTTTAATAAGCCTTAGTACATGAACTCCAGGGCATGAAACTAAACAGTAACACAAAAAGACCTTTGTATAAGCAGTGAAAATAGTATCATGAAGATAATTTATTATACTCTAAATTAGCACAAGCTATGCATGTAGAAAAAAAATGTTTTCTGAAGAACAAGACAGAGTTGACCTGTTCCTTAGACTCTCTATTTCATATAGTAGATGTTTGCTCAAAGATTTTGGCAAGTGCTGAATTATATATGATTCAAAGTTCAGTTTTCTATTTCTCTATCATTTTACTTTATGAAATGATCATAAGAGCCATATCTTATATTTTATAGTCTTTAAATATTCCAAAACACTTTTTTACATCATCTACTCTTTCCTGCCTCTTTATTTTTTAATCTTTTAAGATTTTCTTCCTTTTTTAAATTGTACTGTTTCTATTACCATGTGTAGGGTACCATTCTATACCCTCTTCCACCTCCGCTCACACCCTCCACCCTATAATCACCACACTGTTGTCCATGCCCATAAGTTTTTTTTTTTTTCTTTTGGCTTAATCCTTTGACCTCCCAACTCTTCCCAGAGCAGTCAACCTGCTCTCCATTTATGAATCTGTCTCTATTTCACTTGTTATTTCAGTTTGTTCATTTGATTCCACATATGAGTGAATATGTGGTACTTGTCATATGGTACTTGTCTTTTTCTGATTGGCTTATTTCTTTTAGCATAATGTTCTCCAGGTCCACCTGTGATGTTGCAAAAGGTAAAATTGCCCTTTTTTGTGGCCAAATAGTATTCCATTGTATAACTGTACCATTGCTGTTTAATCCACTCATCTACTGATGGACACTTGGGCTGCTTCCAAATCTTGGCTACTGTAAGTAATGCTACAAAGAATGTAGGGGTGCATAAAATCCTACAAATTAATGTTTCAGTTTTCCTTGAATAAATTCCCAGAAGTAGAATCACTTAGTCCTATTTTTAATTTTTATTTTTTAAATTTTTTAAAAATTAGTAATTTCTGTTCAATTTTTAATTTTTTGAGGTAAGTCCATACTGTTTTCCACAGTGGCTGCACCCATCTGCATTGCCAACAACAAGGCAGAAAATTTCCTCTTTTGTCCACATCCTTGCAGCACTTCTTGTTTGTTGATTTATTGATGGCAGCCACTCTGACAGGTGTGAGGTTCAATTTGCATTCCTCTGATGATTAGTGACATTGAACATCTTTTCATATGCCTGTTGGCCATCTCTATGTCCTCTTTGGAGAAGTGTGTATTCAAGTCATTCGGCTATTTTTTAATTGGATATTTTTTGGTGCTGAGATTTATAAGTTCTTTATAAATTTTGGATATGAATTGCTTATCAGATGTATCAGTCAACGTGTTCTCCCTCCCATTCAGTGGGTTGTCTTTATACTTTGTTGATTGTTTCCTTTGCTGTGCAAAAACTTTTTAGTTTGATGTAGTCCCATTTGTTTATTGTTTTCTCTTTGTTCCCTTGCCCGAAGAGATATATTAGAAAAAATATTGCTACAAGAAGTGTCCAAGATTTTACTGCCTATGTTTTCCTCTAGGACTTTTATGATTTCAAGTCTATCATTTAAGTTTTTAATCTACTTTGAATTTACTCTTTTGTGTGGCAAAGAAAGTGTTCTAGTTTCATTTTTTTGCACATATCTGCCTGATTTTTCCAACACTATTTGTTGAATGAACTATTTTTAGTTCATTGTACATTTAAGCCTTGTTTGTCAAATATTAACTGACTGTAAAGGTGTGGGTTTACTTCTGGGCTCCATTCTGTTTCATTGATCTGCATGTCTGTACCTCTGTTTTATGCTATTACCATGCTCTTTTGATTACTGTGGACTTATAGTTTAGATTGATATTAGGGACATGATTCCTCTAGTTTGTTCTTTTCTAGATTATTGTTCTTATTAGGGGTCTTTTATGGTTCTATATAAATTTTTGGAATATTTTTTCTAGTTCTGGGAAGTATGCCATTGGTATCTTGATAGGAATTGCACTGAATATGTGGAATGCTTTTGGTAATATGGATATTGTAGTGAAATTAATTCTTCCTATCCATGAACACAGTATGTGCTTCTACTTATTTGTATCTTCTTTAAATTCTTTCTTCAGTGTCCTATAATTTTCCTGTAAAGGTCATTTACATTCTTTGTTAAATTTATTCCTAGGTGTTTTATTCTTTTTAAAGCAATATTGAATGAGACTGCTTTCTTAGTTTCCCCTCCTGATAGTTTACTACTGGTATATAAAAGTGCTACTGACTTCTGGATATAAGTTTTTATCCTGCTAATTTTCTGAACTCATCTATCAATTCTAGTAAGTTATTTTTGTTTTGTTTTTGGTGGAATCTTTAGGTTTCTCTATATATGGAATCATTTCACCTACAAATAGTGACAGTTTTAATTCTTTCTTTCCAGTTTGGATGCCTTTTATTTCTTCTTCTTTTCTGATTGCTGTGGCTAGGACAACCAGTACTATATTGAATAAGAGTGGTGAGAGTGAGCATCCTTATCTTGGTCTTGATCTTAAGGGAAATGCTTTCAGTTTTTGCTCATTGAATATAATGTTGGCTCTGGTTTTGTCATATATGGCCTTTATTACATTGAGGTATGTTTCATCTAGTCTCACTTTGTGAGTTTTTATCATAAATGGGTGCTGGATTTTGTCAAATGCTTTTTCTGCATCTACTATATGGTCATGTGGTTTCTATCCTTCATCTTGTTTACATGGTATGTATCACATTTATTGATTGGCAGATATTGTATCAAAGTTGCCCCAGAATTAATCATACTTGATCATGGCATATGATCTTTTTAATGTATTACTGTCTTCATTTCACTAATATTTTGTTGAGGATTTTAGTGTATGCCTATCAGGAATATTGGCCTATAACTTTCCTCCTTTTTTGTATCTTTATCTGGCTTTGGAATTAAGATAATGCTCATTTCACAAAATGAGCTTGGGAGTCTTTCTTCCCCTTGCATTTTTGGAATAGTTTGAGAAGGAGATGTGTTAGTTCTTCTCTAAAGGTTTGAATGAATATTCACCTATAAAGCCATATGGTGCAGGCCTTTTGTTTGGGGGGAGCTTTTTATTAGTTCTCCAATTTTACTGGTTGTAATCTGTCTATTCAAATTCTTTTATTCTTCCTGATTTCGATTTGGAATATTGTGCATTTCTAAGAATGTATCCATTTTTTCCAGGTTGTCAAATTTATTATCATATAGTTCTTTTTTACATTCCTTTGTAGATTTTGTTTTATAATCCTTTGTATTCTTTGGTGTCAGCTGTTCCTCTTCCTTTTTCTTTTATTATTTTATTTGAATCTTTTCTATTTTTTTCTTGATGAGTCAAGTTAAAAGTTTGCCAATCTTGTTTACTTTTTCAAAAAAACATGTCTTACAATCATTGATCTTTTGTATCTTTTTTTAGACTCTATTTTGTTCATTTCTGCTCTGATCTTTATTATTTCCTTCTTTCTAGTTACTGTTGCCTTTTCTGTATTCTTTTTAAAGTTCCTTCAAATGTAAAGTTACACTATTTGTGTGGGGCTTTCCTTGTTTCTTGAGATATGCCTGTAATGCTATTAATTTCTCTCTTAGGATTACATTCCCTGTGTCCCACAGACTGGGGTGTTGTGTTATCAATTTTATTTGTGCCAAGGTATCTTTTGATTTCTTCCTTGATCTCATTGTTGACCCATTCATTGTTAACCTGTTATTTACTTTCCATATCTTTGTGTGTATTTCAGTTTTCTTCTTGTGATTGACTTCTAGTTTCATAGCTTTATGGTCAGATAACATGCTCGATATGATTTCAATTTTCTTATATTTACTGAGACTTGTTTTGTTTCCTAATATGTGATCTATCCTAGAAAATGTTCCATGTACAATCGAAAAGAATGTATATTCCTCCTCCTTTGGGTTGAAATGCTCTGAAAATACCAATTTAATCCATTTGATCTAGTGTGTCATTTAAAGCCATTTTCTCCTCGTTGATTTTCTGTCTTGAAAATCTATCTGTTGATGTCAATGGAGTGTTAAAATCCCCTACTGTGATTGTATTTCTCTCAATTTCTCCCTCTATGTTCATCAAAATCTGCTTTACATATTGCAGAACTCTTATTCTGTGTGCAGGAATGTTTACTAGGGTAGCAGCTTCTTGTTGGATTGTTCCCTTTATCATCATGTAGTGCCCTGTAAAGCCTTGGCTTTAAAGTCTATTTTATCAGAAATGAGTATTGCTACCCCATTCTTAAAAATTTCCATTTGAATGAAATACCTTTTTATCCTTTGCTTTTAGTCTATGTGTATCTTTCGTTCTGAAGGGTTTCATGGAGACAGCATACCTATGGGTCTTGTTTTCTTATTCATTCAGCTATGCCACATCTTTTTCTTGGAGCATTTAAGTCATTTACATTCAAAGTGATTATTGATAGTTATGTATTCATTGCCATTTTAGTTTTTCTAAGTATTTTCTTCTTTTTTTAATTTTTCTTCTTGAATCAAGCCCTTTAACATTTGTCATAACACAGTTTGGTGGCAACAAACTCCTTCAGCTTTTTCTTGTGCAGGAGGCTTTATGTTTCTCCTTCCACTTTAAATGATAGCCTTCCTGGGTAGAGTAACCTTTGTTGTAGGTCCTTATTTCTCATCACTTTGAATATGCCAATTCCATCTGGCTTGAAATGTTTGTGTTGAGATATCAGCTGACAGTCTTATGTGAGCTCCCTTGTAGGTAAGTAACTGTCTTTCCCTTGCAGCTTCTAAGATTTTATCCTCTTTAACTTTTGCTGTTTTGATTATGATGTGTCTTGGTGTGTGGGCCTTTTTGGGTCCATCTTGTTTGGTACTCTGCTCTTCCCAGACTTTTGTGTCTTTCTTCTTAACCAGGTTAGGAAAGTTTCAGTGATTATTTCTTCATATAGGTTCTTGTTTCCTTGCTCTCTCCCTTCTCCTTCTGAAACTCCTATGATGCAGATGTTGTTATACTTGTTATTGCCCCAAAGGTCCCTTAAACTATCCTCATTTTTTTTTTAATTTTATTTGCTTATCTTCGGGGGGAAGGGAAGGGAAGAAGAGGGGGAGAGAAATATCAATGTATGGTTGCTTTTTTGTGAATCCCCTGCTGAGAACTGGCCTGCAACCCAGGCATGTGCCTTGACTAGGAATCGAACTGCAATCCTTTTGTTCACAGGTCCATGCTCAATCCACTGAGCTACACCAGTCAGGGCCTATCTTCATTTTTTTATTCTTTTTTTTCTCTTTTTGCTGCTATCATTGTGTGTGTTTTTTTTTTACCTTGTCTTCCTAATCACTAATTCAGTTCTCTGCTTCATCTAACTTATTGTTTATTCCTTGCAGTGTATTCTTTATTTCAGATATTGCACTCTTCATTTCTGACTGGTCTTTTTTTTTGCAGCTTCTATGTTCTTTTTCATGCTGTTGAGCATCCTTATAATCTTTACTTTCAACTTTATATTTGATAAACTGTTTGCATCTATTTCATTTAGTTTTTCTTCTGGAGAACCCTCTTGTTCTTCCATTGAGGCTTGTTTCTTTGTCTTCCCAGTTTGGCTGTTTCTTTGTGTTTCTATGTATTAGGTAGATCTGCTATGACTCCTGGTCTTGCCACAGTAGCCTTATGTAGTAGCTGCCCTTCCAGGATCAGTGGCATACTCTCCCTGATCATCTGAGCTGGGTGCTCTAAGAATGTCCCTTGTGCATGTTATGTGGGCAGTCCTATTGTACTTGATTCTTGATTGCCATTGGCTTGTTCATGCATGGGATCAACCCTTGGGCTGGCTGACTGTGGGGCTCAACTTCCAACACAGTGTGCAATTGCTGTGCAGATTCTGATTACAGGAAACCAAATTTACCTCATCAGGGTTTGGTGCCTGCTAAGATCTCCTTGAGGATATACTATTTGTGAAGCTTACTGATCTTGCTCTGTTGTTCTCTGAAGCTGGTACTGGGTGTGTCGGTTCTGGGTTTCTTTAGAAAGACTCCAGTGGAGAGTTTTGATCCAATACACTTAAAACATTAGGCACACAATACATGCTCATTAAAACTAAGTGCTTAGGATTATGTCAGTCTCGACCTCACCACAGCAGCACATGTGACTGTCAGCCCTCATTAACACTTAATTTCCTCAACTCAGCTTAATTACCTACTCCAAATCTACTCTGCTCAGATGGCTACCCACCTAACCTCAGTTCTCACCCTTAATCAGGTTGTGCTAGAGTTCTGGAGCCATCCGTAGTCACAAGCTCTTGGCTAAGGAGTCTGGGCACCTGAAGTCTTCTGTCATCTGTCAGATCTATTAACTGCTTTTATCTTTTGAGTTTTACTTGTGGCAGGGAAATCACACTCACTGCAGCCCCAGACTCTGTGCTGAGATATCCTATGTCACCATCCCCCTCTTGGGCTTTTTGCTAATCGCTCTGTTTCAGGACCCATGTATTTCCATGTGATCTTCCTTCTATTTTTCCACTGTCCACAGTAATTTTTTCCTGACAAGAAAAATATTCTTTTCCTCTCATCACACTAGTTACATTCACTTTCCATATTGGGGTTTAATTTTTTAGAGAAAGAGAAAAAACCCTGAAACTGTTATCTTTCTCTTCCCCCATTCATCTCTAAATAAATGAAAAGGGGGAACATGCTATAATGCCTCAAAATAGTATTTGATCTCAAAATTCTTGTCCTTCAAAGTCTGAGACTTGGTGGCCAAGTGTACCACAGCCTGTAGAGAGATTTCCATGATGCCTGTTTACGCTTCCCCTCCATATAAAAACAGCATTTATTCCCAATCATCTGCCATATCACTCTTCCTGTCTCAGGAAGGAACATTGTGCTCCTTTTACCTCTGAGAGAAGGCTGGTTCCAAGGCAAAAGTCTGTGTAGGATTTTTCAGGCCTGAAGACAGGCAACATAAAGTCATTGTCTACAGTCCTATGCAGAAAGCTGCTCTGTACTCAGAGACTTGGGCACAGCCCAATTACTGCAGTCTCTGGAACTGCAGTCAAGGTCTCAGGTGCTCTGCTCTACCATGTTCTTCTGCATGGCTGTGTTTGCCCATGCACTTCATTCAGAAGCCTTTTATAGGCCACCTTCAATTGTGGCCTCCCATGTGTCCCTGCTGAAACCTTCTTAAGGGGAAACCAGCCCTACCCCCTCTTCAGACTCTTGCTTAGATTCTCACAGTAACTGATTAAACATGTGACTGTTGCATTCATTTTGCCTTAACCAAGGATTTTGACACCTGGCAGCTTAGCTCTCTCCAGTTCAACCATGACCTTGACAAAATCCCATAATTATAACAGGCCTGGAATGCTGTCTGTTGCTTATTCCTTCAAGAACTACATTCTTTCTAGCTCATGCAAGTTTCTTATATCTGCTACTGTGTCCGTGGCCTCTTCTCTACTCCCTGCATGGGAACCTGGATCAGGTTCCTGGATGGCCTGCTCAGCTCCCCTGCAGGTAACAGGGAACTCACCAGTGCTGCCAGAGCCTATAGCATGTGATAGGATAAGGATTTCTCTCCCAACGACACCAACTGTCTTCTGTAAATATGCTCTAGGTACTGTAAAGTTTCTTTTATGCATTAGAAACTTAGAAACCAAATTTTATGGGCTCACTATCTGCTGCTAATAACAGTTGTTTTTTTTCTAAGAAATTTCTCACATGGTTTGTTTTTCTAAATTTGAAGAATAATTATACCTTTAGCCCAGGCTATAAAGCTTGACCCAAAGACAGACCCAATATATGGAATTCATGAAATGTCAACAGATGTTTTAAACAATCTCATCAGCTCTGTCACTGAGGCAAGGCTGAGGACGGCAGTCATCTTTAGATAGAATTCCACCTAAAAATTCACTTCAATGAACAACAAGTTAATAATTATTAAAATTATTCTAGAGTTTAATGTAATGTGTCATACTACCTTTTTGTAGTCAATCTCACACCAGGCCAAGCCTCCAGCAGTAGGGAAAAAATTGACTTTTTATAATCTCCATAATCACTGATTTTTGGATTATTTCTCCTTCTCACTTTTATTTTTGCAGCAATAGCCACAGCCAGACCTTCCTGTCATTATTGAAATGTACGTAAAACTACATTTCTCCACTTTTGTTTCTCAAACACTTTCAACATTGATTTCTTGCTACAAGCTGTTCTCTGTTTGAAAGGTACAGTAGTTTCTGCCCTTGGCTGGACAATGACAGGTGCGCTGTGGTAGTCTGAGGCTGAGAGCTACCCCTGTGTCTTCACTGTCTACTGCAAGACGATTTGATTCCAACAAGTGAAGAATGCTTGTCAATGTGAAATTAAATGCGCTTAATCTTATTGGTTTACAGGGTAATTTTTCCAACATTATTTCATTTGAATCTTATAATGCTAGGATAAGGTAGTAAGTAATATTTTCAAATATGTAAATTTATATGTGTAAGCCTTAAGATATTAATTGATCTGCTTAGGATCATAAAGCTAATTCACTTACAGAATATCTATGATATCAAACAAGGTCTTTAGCTGTAAGCAAATAAAACTAACTCTGGATATTTTAAGCATAAAACTAGTATATTAAAAAATATGAGGCAACTCATAGAATGACTGGAAGTCTCTGGTACCAGGCCTGGAAAATGAGCAGGAGCAAAGGGATGCTGATGGCACCTTGACTGAGCACTCAGATAGCAGAGCTGTGCCACCTGGGTTTGAGTCTCAGCTTTGCCCCTTTATATCTGCATGATTTTAGGCAAATTGCTTGTGTTTTCCATTTTCTATTAGTTCATCTGTGGAATGGGAATAGAAATAGTGCCTACCTCAGATAATTTATATGAAGAATGCATGAGTTTAATCAATGCAAATTGTCTAGAACCGTATTGGGGCCATGGTGAGATCCAACAAATATTCAAATGAATAAATGAAAATCTCGCCAAGTGGGAGATAACAAACTCTCTCTCTCTTCTGTATTGGTTTCCACACTTCCCATCACCAAACACTGGAGGCTGCCCCGGCACCATGGCACATGTGCAGCTGGGAACATGTGGCTTTCGCCTCCCGCCCCCATTACCAAGCCCTGGTTGCTGGTCACAAGTGCCATAAAGCTTAAAAAAATCTTGTGCAGGTTCTGCAGTTGCAGGAAAGCCCTTCCCAAACTAGTCCCAGAGAATAGAAAATTCTCCAAACACAAGAAGAGAGTTTATATGATGGGCAGAACCCCCACCCACCCAATAATATAGGGAGAGGGAGAATGAGGAAGGGGAGGAGGACAGGGGAAACTGTCCTCTAATGTTCTCTATTGATTCTTGGTACCAAAGGCTATTTTTTTGTTTTTTATTTTTTGTTTTTCATATGAGGATGAAAAGATAGGTAATCCATTATTGCTACATATTAACAGCAAGCATTTACTCATCTTTTACACTACCAAAAAATGTAATCCTGGGACTAGCCCATAGTTAGGGATTCATATCCAAGTTCTGTTACTCCACATGTTAGTAAACTTTGGGCAGATTAAACTTCATTTTCCTCTTCCTTGCATCTTAGCATCTAACTCTACTCAGTTTCTCCCAGGTTTTTGAAGAAAAACAAAAGAGCTGATAGTCATAGTGAGTCAAAACAGAGAACTTTATTTTTTTGTCACGTGATAACCAGCAAATTCAGTACCCCAGGTATATTTGTTGGGTCACATATTATTCGTGCCTAGAAGATTGTTTCTTCATGTCAAAGGTTTCAGCCCAGCTGAGTTTTATTGCACATAATCAGGGCTTAACACCTTTGTCTAATTTCATTCTCATTTTTACCTATTCTCTCAATATGTGAAATGGATGAGGAGTATCTTGCATTCATAGCACATGTACACAAAACGCGACTCTATAATGATGAGTATGATTTATTCAGAAACACAGTGGGATTTAAATTTACAAACAAGCACACTTTAACACTGTCCCCTTTAAAGTCTATATGCTTTTTGAATTCTGTCACATCTGGAACTCCTCTTTCAAAAACTGCTGACTCAATCATTTTAGAGCCTACAAAAAATATTCTCTTCTCTTTAAATTCCATTTTTATTAATCATATGAAGTTAATACCAATAATATAACTTTTTATTATGTTATTTATTAGACTTAGTTGTGAATAACTTTAGCAAAAAATGTAATCCATATTTTAAAAGTAATTTTTACGCTAAAAAGGATTTTTCTTTTTTTTTCTCTTATTTTAAAAAGAATTTTTTATTAGCCTTTCCTTTGTAAATAATTCCTAAGTAGATATTTTGCTGTATGGCTTTTTGAAACCAGCCTCATTTGATTATACCACGTCTTGTGGTTGTATTATTCATAATATATGAAATGAATCTCATTGCCTTAACACACATATAATCTGCAACTGATTTAAGGTCAGAATGCATCCTGTCTAATCAATTAGTACTAGTTTCTTGTTATCTAGCAATGCATACTTACCAACAAGAAGAAAATATAATATATGGAAAGAGAGAAAAGAAAGTAAAGAAAATAAATTATATAATTCTACCACTAGGTAGGCAGCTATTTAACCCCAGAACCTTCATGTCTCCTGGCTGGATTTCTCCGAGAGACAACATCTTGAAAACTAATTCCATTTCCTTTAGAACTCTCCAAAAGCTTCAATTAAATTGTGTACATACACAGAAGCTGAACCAAAGGTCACCTACACAAGCAAACAGGGAAAACACATAATTGTAAAACATTCAATAAATGGGCTTTAAACAACTGCACAGAATGTGCCAGGTTAATTTCCAAATTATATACTGGAGTAAGGAGCCAGCCTAAATGACTGGCACAGGGTTGTTATTTCTCCTTCAACCTCTCTGTTTCTAATAGAGCCTATGATGTTTCTTAATCATTAAGAAAATCTCATTATTATTTAGCGGGCTTCTTTAAATTCCAATGTGTCATGTCCATTAGCTTCATCTAGAAGGAACATTAACGAATATATTCTGATTTTAGTTGGCTTTGGACTTCCTAAACAAACAAGCAAAACAGCAGAATGTTAAATGAATCTTTAAGTACCTGGTGACCTATACTGTGTTTCAGTCACTGAAATATGTACCATTTTATAATCAAACAAAAACCCACTTCAAAAAATTCAAGAGGTAAAAATAAATGAATAGGTAGAAAAAAGAACAATATCTTTTCACAGCCGTTGTTTCTACAATGTTTGGAAGACCAGTGCTGGCACTTTCTCCAACTTTATTTGCAATATTGCTGTAGCCAAGCCTAATTTGTCTACTTTATTTGTTGGTGAAATATTTGTTTTTGTAAAGCATGACAAAAAAGACAAATAAAATATAACTATAATGCATCACTTTGTGGGCCTACTAATTTATCATCTCACAAGTGTGACAACAGAAATAGAGCCTATATTTTAGAAAGTTAATCAATTTTTCAAGGTGCTTAAATATGGGCAGTTTTATAAGAAAATATTGCATAGTTATTGTCCCATGATTAGAAAAAAATGTTTTGGGAGGATGGTTTAAGTAAAATTTTAAAAATAAAAAACAATGTTTAAATTTGTGAAAATGAAAGATCACTTTGTCATGAATTGATATTTTCATTTTCAAATGTATTCCCTGAAGATTTTTAAAGGCCTGGAAAATCCTATATGTTGAGTAAAGAATCACACAAAATAATAAACTTTCATAAACTATCTGTTTCCTTTTATGAAATCCTGAGAAGCCACAGAAGGAAGAAAAAGACTTGGGCTTGAACGAAGAATTAAAATTTACAGCAACAGCAACAGAAACTCAGCACCCACAAGAAATGACAGACCACTGGGGAAACAGGCCACTTGCTTCAAGGATGTGTGCCAGAGGCAAGGAGGATGGGGGTCTGTGTTCCACGAGGGGTAAGGACAGAAATAGATGGCAGAAGGAGGTTGAAAATAGAGGTTTACAATCTGTTCTTCCTTCTTCCCAGCACAGACTTCAGCAAATTACACTAGGCCTTCCAGTGTAATTGCCTCACTGGAGCAATCAACAACAGCAGTCCACGTGTAAGCACAGAAGTCCACTCAACAACAGCAGTCCACGTGTAAGCACAGAAGTCCACGAGAGAATTACCAGGAGAGCACAAGCCTTGCTCCCTACTAAGGGGAAGAGTTGTAGGCACAGGAGAGCATAGACCAGAAAACCATGCAAATTCACTCCCATGCAAATATAGACAATGGCTGGATGACAATCTGGAAACAGTGGCTCCCACAAAACCACTTCTTTCTAAGGATTTATAACTACACCAAGGCAATTATTGGCATGTTGTGGTTATGCAGTCATCCATCTTGGCACTAGCTGTTCTCTTCCCCGTAAACTCCATGAGACCAATGCAGACTAATGAGAGCCATGCACAATCCAGCCAGCGTGGCTGAGAGTCCACCCTAGAAGGACAGAAAGTCACAGGTCTAAGTAAGTGGATATCTGAGGTATACACAGCTACCTTAAATAAAAATTAACTTACTGGGAAACATTAAAAATAGAGTTACTGAAATGAATACGCACCATTTAAAATAATAATATATACTTTATACTTAGGTGATAAGATAGACAAAATTATATCAGAAGGAAATTATAATAATGAATCAAAAAATGAGGTAAACAAATGAAACAATATATTGGATAAGTAGAAATGTGGAATCTGCTGAAGGATGAATTTTAGTGAGTTAGTAGATCAGATGCATGTACTCTCCCAAAGATAACAAGAATGTATAAAGAGATATGGGATATACATATATAGAGAGAGAGTCATCCCAGTATCAGATAACAAAAAAATAAAAAGCATAAAAAAACCGGATAGATGAAAAGTGAAATATCTCAACTTTAAGTGATCTGTACATTGACAGAAGGAATAGATAAGGTGAAATGTAAAAACAAAGACAAAAGAAATTTTATAAGCCTACAGAAAGAGATCACCTAAAAAAAATACAAGGATCAAAGAAAGTCAGATGTCAATAGACACAAAAAGAAACTATAATATTCCTAAAATATTAAAGGAAAAGAATATTGAGACAATCATTTGATATTCAGCTTAATTATAATTTAAATGATGGAATAACATAACAATAAAAATCCCAGACAAGACCTTAAAAGTGTGCCACACAGAGACTGGAATTAGAAGTATATTTGAATAGAATAGAGAGCCCAACAACAAACCCACGGCTTTAGAGTCAACTAATATTTGACAGAGGAGGCAAAAACATGCAATGGGCTTAAAAGAGTTTTTTCAATAAATGGTGTTGGGAAAATTGGACACATATGTGCAAAAAATGAAATTAGACCATCTCATTATGCCACACACAAGAAAAATTCAAAATGGGTTAAAGATTTAAATGTTAGACTCAAAACCATAATAATCCTAGACAAAAACATAGTCAATAAAATCTCGGACATTGTTAGTAACATTTTTTCAATATATCTCCTCAGGCTAGGGAAACAAAAGAAAAAATGGAAGTATATCAAACTAAAATGTTTTTGCGCAGCAAAGTAAACCATCAACAAAATACAAAGATAACCCACTGAATGGGAGATCATATTCACTGATACCTATGATAAGTGTTTAATATCCAAAATTAATAAAGGACTTATAAAACTCAACACCAAAAAATTAACAATTCTATTAAAAAATGGATGGTTCTTCAAAGAGGGCATACAAATGGCCAATAGATGTAAGAAAAGATGCTCAAGTCACTAATCATTAGAGAAATGCAACCACAATGAGATATCACCTCACACCTGTCAGAGTGGCTATCATCAATAAATCAACAAACACGTGCTCGTGAGGATGTGGACAAAAGAGAACATTTTCTGCCTTGTTGGTGAGAATGCAGATTAATCAGCCACTGTGGAAAGCAGTATTGATTTACCTCAAAAAATTAAAAATGGAGCTGCCTTATGACCCAGTGATTCTATTATGCTAAGTGAAATAAGCCAGTAAGAGAAAGACAAGTACCATATGATTTCACTCATATGTGAAATCTACTGAGAAAACTGAACTTACAAGCATAGGGGGTAGTTTATTTTGGGTGGGAGGAGCAATAGAGGGATTGAAAAAAAAGAAAAAGAACTCATGGACTTGGACAACAGTGTAGTGATGGCAGAGGTGGGCGTGGGTGGAGGTGGAAGAGGGTATAAGAGTAATAAATGGTAATGAAAAAATACAATAACAATAAACCATAAAAATGGATTGGAGATTAGTGAAGTTGTTCACCAATTGAATAACAAACAAAGGAACCAGCTGCGCGAGGGGATAGAGAAAGACTTTTGGAATACAGACGTAACTAATAAGGAAACTCAGAAAACTTAAATGTTTGAGCTGGTATTCGAACCTCAGTCAACCTGCTTATAAAGTCCTATTCTTTTCACTTCACCATATTGATTGTAAATTAACAGCAATATTATTTATATTTAATGTCTTTATTTTTAAAGTATGGTATAGAAACAAAATTTATGACAGCAGTTTTATGCTCTCAATAGGAGTTATATGGGATTATTTAAAATTCAATTTAGTAAATTATGTAATTTCTTTACATATTAATCAAAACACCTTTCACTACATTTATATAATTATAACTTTACGATCACTGTATAAATGAATATGTTTGTGAATGAGTGTAAATCCCCAAAATAATCAGGTGGAGCTAATTTTCCAATTGACTATAGTATTTGTGTAGCCCTTATCAAGTATAAGACATTGTGGTGGTATATAATGTGAGTGAGGAGAGTGATAGTTATAATAGCATACTGATTTAAAAGTTAGTCATTTTAACTATCATCTTCCTGCTCACCTAAGTAAATATATTTGCTCACCATGAAAATATACCCTAAGTCTAACTACTTTTCACAATGCCACTGACACCATCCTGTCCCCTTATCACTGCTTCTGCAGAAGTAGTCTTTTCTCTTCCCTACATCTAGATTTTTCTTCCTTCTATATATTGGCTTGGCCAAAAGCCCGTTTAGTTTTTCCACAAAATAAAAGACACATTTTTCATTCTCACCAAAATTTTATTGATTAGGATATTTTAAGTATGTTGGCTATCTCCCACATGGTAGCACATTGATCGTTCTCAATTAATCTCTCAGTCTGATCACTATCAACTTCAACTGGTCTATCCAACCATGGAGCATTGTCCAGTGAGAAATCTCTAGTACAAAACTTTGCAAACCACTTTTGACATATTTAGTCAGTCACAGCAACTTCTCCATGCACTATGCAAATCTTTTTCTTTTATTTGCATTTCAGTTGCATTATTACCTTTCTTGAAATGATGAAACATAACATACCAAAATACTGTGTATTTTCTTCCAGCTTCAATATGAAAGTGGTACATAAAAATTCCCCAGTTTTGAGAATTATTTTTAAATGCATGCTGATATGACAGCTGTCACAATGCTATGTAACAGAATTGTTTCCGATGAAGTTAGAGATGAGAACTAAGTGCTACTAGATCCATCTTATGAAAAAAAAAAAAAAACCATCATGCTTTTTGGCCAACCCAATATTTTCTCAGCATCAACTACAGTGATGGTTTTAATGCTGGTCAGACGACAGCATTCTCCCACTCAGACTTCTCCAGTGGCTTCCCATACGTTAAAATGAGCACTTTCCCTCTGCTACATAGTATTTCATCGTGTAAATGTAAATAGAGACAACTGTACTTGAACAACAATAAAAAAATTTAAAATGAGCATTTTTCCATGTGCACAGCACTGTTCTAACTGAAACTAACTTATTGGTTTCTGAAACAATACACGCTCCTGATAAATGAATTAAAACATAGAGCTATGAAGAGTGTTACCCAAAGCCACCTACCCAGTGGGTAGCATTCAATTTGGAACTCATGGTCTCTCCCTCAGATTCAGCTCTTTCGAAACTGCCAGAATGATGGATGTATGCTACTCCAATATCCTTTAGACCAGGGGTGTCAAACTCATTTTTGCTGAGGTCCACATCAGCCTCGTGGTTGCCTTTGAGGGGCCAAAATAATATGAGAACTGTATAAATGTAACTACTCCTTAACTGTTAAGGAGTTGAAATTACATTTGGCCCTTTGAAGGCAACAGGGAGGCTGATGTGGCTGCCCATGAAAATGACCTTGACATCCCTGCTTTCAACTCTCATCCTTACCTAAAGGATCTATGGCACATTTATTTTTTAAGTTGAATGCCTCAAATAAAAAAAAAAAACTCTGCAAGCTTCCGTTGGTGCTAGTTGGGGCCACGTGCTTCAGTTAGGGCCAAAACAGTGTACGAAGAATTGTTCAGAACACGTTACAGCAGAAACTTCCTCAGCAGATGTCTGGAAGGTGTCTCTGACCTTTCTTTTTCATCTCTTTATCCTTCATGATTGTTGAGATGCAGACATGATGGCAGGTGCTTGGAACTGACAGAAGAGACCTACATTTAAAGGTAAAAAAAAAAATAAAGTTAGAAAAGGCCTGGTTCCCTGATCATAACAAGTCCTGGATATCCTACCTCCAGACTTCTGTTATTTGAGGAAAAGATAAACTCTCTCTTCTTATGCATTGTCATTAGTGTTTTTGTTTACATTTTTTAATCATATATGGCCGAACTAATTCTAACTAAAAAACATTTAACAGAAAATGTTGAGTATTTTGCTTAGACATGAGTTGAGGCCACTTCCATGAGATATGAGAGTTATGTACACAGTCCAGCAGAAGTAATGTCTGCTTGAGTTTGGTTGGTAGGGTAATAATACGGGTGTAATAATTTATAGTTTTAATTTTAGCCTTTCACCTAGAATGTCAAATGGTGTGTTTGAGTGTGATAATGCTATGTTACATAATTACATGCTAATGATTTTGGAATAAAATATTTTGTAATAAAAAGGGATGTTATTTGTGCTGGACCCTATATATCACCAGGCTATACATAAATGCAAAGATACTATTTAAACACACGGAATGAATGAGTATTTGTAATGCATACAGACATCATTATCACATTTCTTAAATAAACCAATGTGATAAACTTCATGGAGAAAATAATAATTATATACCATATGATGAGAAATCAGGATTTTCTAATTTCTCAGATTGATATCAAAGCTAATAATAATAACATATATACTAAGGACTTACTCTGTGCTGGGTACTGTTATATCACAGGGATTTATTTATTTGATAGTCACAACAACCCTATGAGGTAGCAGTATTTTTCTTTTCATTTGAGAGATAGGAAATTGAGGCTCAGAGAGGTGAATAGCTAACTGAAGATCAAAGCATCTGTAAGCATTGGAAGCTGGAGTTGAACCCCAATCAGCTGACAGTGGGTACCCACATATTTGATGCTTCTGTCAGAGACTACATAATTCTGTTTTATCATCATTACTTGCTTAGTGTTGGTTTTTCCTTAGTTTATGATATTCTCCAGGCCAAGAAACAGACCTCATGCTGCAATAACTTCAGAGCTAGTAAAATGCCTGACAGGAGGCACTGAATAGATGTTTTTAAATGAACAATGAAATTAATTGAACCAAGTACCCTAATTCCTAATTTCTTAAATACAGCTAAAAGAATAGTTTCTAAAGCTATTTCTATTTCTTACCCAAATCCTTAAATTTCCAACATTTACATTATTTTTAAAGCTGCAGTAAATTAATTTAACATCAGTGAAATGAACTAACAAGTAACTCACATAGTACCTTGCCTAACATGACCAAAAATGTATCCTAAATTTTCACAAAAGAATGCAAATATGTATACATTAAGCATTAAAGTCTGATTCAAATTAAAATATGCAACTTGACTGCAAAATAATGTAATGGAAAAATTTGCATACATTTAGTTTGGTTTTGTGAATTTGAATGACACGTTGGCTTTCTTCCTCTTCTGAACCTATTTTTTGTTTTGTTTCATACAGAGGCTACCTTAGTCACTCCAGCCAAGATCTGAAAGATGCTGGGAGTTTTTGCTCATTGTTGCCCATTTGCTCAGTCTCATGCCCACTTCCATGCATACATCCGTGGAGACACACAGCTAGAATTTTGGAGATGCCAGTAAATTGCACAGCCCCTGCCTAGTAAATGAGAGGCCACATACCTGCCACTCACTACTTCCCTCTCTGCCGTTGTTCTCAGAGTTGCATATGTGAAAGCAAGGACAACCGGTTTGTGTTGTCAAAAGTCAAATGCTGTCAAGCAGTTGTCCTGGCTCAGTTCCTACCTCCCAGCAGATGGATGAATATTTTCCCAGCCCTCCCTTACAAATCAGAACCTGCATACTGCCCAACAGAGCCAACAAATTCTGAACCCAGTTTCCAGAAACTGCAGAATGAGAGGCTCACGAAATTGAATAAACCCAAAATAAGGTTCCTGGTGTGATGTTCTAACCCTTACAAAGCTTAACCAGGTAGAGATATCACTAACAACTGGCAGGGGCCAGGGGCCACACTAGCAAAAGGAGAATAAAAGGGCCTCCCATGCCCATTCAGAAAACCCTAATAACATCCATATGACTTCCATTTGCCAAAACACTAGCATGGGGAATAAACGTGATGCATTACACACATTAAGACAAGCAAATTTTCTAAACATGAGACTAAACAAAAAGTAGAAAAAAGGTTTGCATGGCAAGATTTTAATATTTTTTCTTTCTATAATGAGTTGTTTCAAGTCGGGAGTACCCTAAGATCCCCAGATGGAAGACATTGGATTTCATTCAAGCCTGCATGTTCTCTTTCTTTCCTCAGGTTGGATCTTGAACATACACACTGCCAGACCGCCACTAGTATCATCGTGCACATACTTCAGATTCCCAGTGGGACCCCGTACTAAAGTTTTCTGAACAGATCCATACCTAACCTGTAGTAGCAGCAAGGCTTTTAACATCTGCTCTTTCCAAGTACTACTGTTTAGATGTGGTACTCACCACAATTCCATATTTTTCACCAACTTCTCAAAAACTACAGCAATGAAGTATAGAGGACTGGGTCCAGGCCACCTCTGGGAAAAGCAAAAACAAAGGAAGTGACCTTTAATTAAGCACTGACAATGCATCAGCTTCATTCTAAGTAATTTACTCATATTAAATAATTGATCCTCTAGACGATCCCCTAATATAGTTGTCATTATTGGGTTCACCTGCAATAACATGAGGTGTAACCTCATGTAATCATCAGTCCCTTTTTCCACGTTGGGCTTTAGGAATGAAAAAGCAGACATGCGGCATAGCTATACAAAAGGGGTGTCTTTGGTTCACATCGCTGAGGCCTTTGGTTAACTATGCTTTTCACAAAGCTAAGAAAAATAGTACAAGATTAGAATTGCGATTCACTGTGATTTACTAATTTGATAGTTGCTTTACACCAATTGGCAATTCCTTCTTGTATGCCCAGTTTAATATTTAAATATTAGAGGCAGTTACTTTGGGCCATCTGAAGGGAAATTCAATCTGAATGCAATGTGGTTTGTGTTCACTGCTTTTTATACTGAGATTATTCAATGATGATTTAAATCATTGAGTTCAGAATTCTGATTCAAATTATAATTGGAATGAGGAAATGGATACGAAATCTCTATAGATAGGAAAAAAGAGGTAAGTATATAGCTAGGGATGTAGCGGGATCAAATAATGCTTTTAAGGAAAGAAAATGGTTTTCATTGCTTTAGTGTATTGAACACTCTGTAGAAACTTGCTGAGCCCACAACATTGAAAGAGTTGAGAGTCTCAGAGTCTATCTGAGGGCGAGCAAGAGGTAAGACACAGAAGATGAGCTCTCTCTGCCTGAGAAAGTAACAGCGATATGGAGGCTTCAAGTTTGGTTGCCCAGTGGAAGGAGCAAAGGATGTCGGGTAGAGAAGGAGGCCCAAGGAGATGGTGATAAGCTGAGGTTTACATGAAGCAATATAGCCAGCAAGCAATACCCTTTGGCATGGAAGGAATAATAAATTTTTAAGACAGTGGTTTCTATTTAAATCTAATTGTTTTCTTCCTCGGGCTCTAATTACCTTTTGCTACCCTTCAGTACATGTCCATAATATGCAATAACCTTATGCGAGTGGTGATTTCGGAAAATGAGGGAAGGATTGGTTGGCTGGGTCTGGCTTGATAGCAGTTGCAGGAATTTAGAGAGATGATGAGAAAGAGCTTAAAATGGTGAAGGTGGATGCAGCATCTTCTTGCAAAAGGATTGGAGGCCCCCTGAAAATGATGTGACCTCAGAAAATTAGATCATAAGGAGACTTACACCTCCAAAACAAGACAGAAAAGGGGAGAAGGAAGAAGGGAGGGAGGGAGGGAGGGAGAGGGAGAGAGAGAGAGAGATAACTGTTTTCTTTAGAGAATTTTAATTATTTTAACTAAGTTGCTACAAAGAATGATGCCCACCCTCTCTCCTTGCTTCTACCCCCACAAATAACTATAGAAAGAGCTCATGTATGCACCTGCAGAGCCAATGATCCCTGCAGTAGTCACTGCACCAAAACAGAGACCCAGATCCATCACTAGAAATACGATTATCACATTAACATCTTTTCTCTAATACACACAATGACCTCAAGCCAGTGGTTTCATTCAGAACATAGTGGAAAAAAATAATGCATTAGGCTTGTAATTGTCTATCTTTGTCTTCCAACAACAAATAGTATCATGTACATGAAAGAAAGTAAACAGATATTAAATAGAGTTGACACTTTTAAAGTCTGGCTGTGTGTCAGCTTTCATTTAGTCATCAGGATGCCCATGAGCACATGCATAAATGGAATAAAAAATGCATTTTTATTTTATCTGTATAAGAAGATGGATATTAACTGAACCTATTGTAGTACCATTTCACAGCACATGTAAATCAAACCATCTTGCTCTACCCGTAAACTTACACTGTGATGTGTCAATTATTTCTCAATAAAACTGTAAAAATATATTTTTGAGCTGATGGTGGGAACTTTTAGGCATATTACAAAACTAATCATACACAACAGTTTTTACCTAGGAGGTAAGAGGAAGGAAGAAGTACCCAGTGTTATTCAGGGTGGGCCAAAATTATGTCTAGACATTCAAATGGAAAATAATACAATTCTCAGTAAATAATACAAGAATAAACTCTGTGTTTGTAATACTCACAACTTTAAACCTACTTTTGCCCCACCCTGTATTTACAAGGTCATAAAAACTAGGTGATACAGCCCTGGCTGTTGTGGCCCAGTGGATCGAGTGCCAGCCTGTAAATGAAAGGGCCATTGGTTCGATACCCAGTCATGGCACATGCCTAGGTTGCCAGCCAGGTCTCCAGGGGGAACATGCAAGAGGCAACCACACAGTGATGTTTCTCTCCTTCTTTCTCCCTGCTTTCTCTTCTCTGGAAATAAATAAAATCTTAAAAATAAAAACTAAGAGATATAGACAAAAACCTAGCTTAGATATAGATGAAAATCTAGCTGTCTGTATTGACCGGTCATAGCAAACTTCCAGAACTCTGTGTTTGTATTAGAATTGATTGGCTTAGACTAAACCCACACCTCAGATTGATGGCATCTTAGTCTGTCTGGGCTGCTATAACAAAAATGCCATAGACTTGGCTGAAACAATAAACATTTATCTCTCACATTTCTTTAGACTGGGATGTCCAAGATTAAGGCACCATATATCATATCTGGTGAGGGACCACTTCCTGCTTCATAGATTGCTATCTACTGATTGACAGAAAGAGCAAATGAGCTCTCTGGGGCCCTTCTAAGAGCACTAAACTCATTTGTGAGGACCTCTCCAAAGCCCTGTCTCCTAACATGGGGGTCAGGAATTCAGCACATAAAGTTTGGAAGTACATAAACGTGCAGAGCATAGCAGACGGTGACATATAAAGTGACATGAAATCGTCAGTCAGTTTCGAGTGAAGGAAAGTGCAGGTGAGTCAAAGGCTGATGCACCAGGCATAGCAGGACTGCTGATAGCATGGAGACGAAACGGATTATTGACTAATTTAATCAGAAACCAGGCCCTTCCTAACTCAGGGAAAACACATGCAACTAACTCAGTGGCTATACCTTTTCTTGGTATTTTATGTAACTTAAAAATGACAAATTGTCTGCAGTCCTGTGTACTGGCCCTTCCTTTGTCCTAGTGAGTAAATGTTACTGAGCACTTCAGTTCCCGAATCTCTGAGACAGTGCTGAGTATTCATTCCACCAGGAAAATATATGAAAGCCCACTTTCTCTTCTGGGTGTCAAACATTATGTGCCAGCAATTTTGCATTCATCAACCCTGGAAAGAACTGGTGTATTTTCTCAGTATGTAAGACCTATGTTGCTCTCATCTTCCTACACATGGTAATTTAGAAATAAAGACTTAGTTAATAATAATTTCATTTTTTGTTTTACAAATTCATAAGCACAAATGCCAAAGCTGCAGACTTTGTTTCTGCCTCTGATATATTTAGAACTGGTTATATACAACCACTTTGAAGGAAGGTTTGGTGGTTTTTTATAAAGTTAAACATACACCTACCCTATGACACCGAAATTCTATTTCTAGGTACTTTCCCAAAAGAAAAAAAAAAACAGTAGTCCCCAAAGACTTGTTCATAATGACTATAGTAGATTTACCCAAAGTTTCCAACAAATGTAAACAACTCAATGTCCATGTGGTATTTTCATATATTTTATTTTATAAAATACCATGTAGCATTTTAGAGTATTAGTAAACATTATAAAGGAACAATACATAAAACAACAACATAAGTAAATCTCATACACATTATGCAGAACCAAAAAAGCTGTACCTAAATGACTACCTATTGCATGGATCCTGGAACCTGTAACTGTTGAACTGATGACTCCAGTGGACCAGGCGTGCTTATGAGAGAGAATTACAATACACGCTTGGGGCAGAGCTCTCTCTTGCTCTTCCATTGGACACGAACAAAGGAACATTACCTTGGGTATTTCTAGCAGCCGTTTAAAAAAATATGATGGGAAACAGTACCAGAGTAAAGTCTGTGGTTAGGATAATGGAACAGAGAACTAGAAAAAACACGGGTTGTTGGGCACATTAACTGAGCCCACTCTGGAGGGAGATCACTCTGCACTACTTCACATGGGAGCCTACACACTTTCTTCACTTCGCAGCAGTCTGAGACGTACCGCTGCAGACAGCCAAAGCATGCTCAGTGAAATGGCTCCATTCTCCTTTCAAGATTCCTGTTAAATTATTTCACTAAAAATATTCTGGCATAGGGCTTTTCTCTTTTAGTCTGCCCTACGCAGTATTTCCTTGACTTTAAGAAACTTTATATACCCCAAACCTTTAGGTTATGTCTTGTCCCAACCAATCTGTAGACAAGAATGGTGGGACATTTAACCTCTATGACCCCAAACCAGGCTGCCTTGCAATTTTCTCCATCTATGTGAATACAATCTCCGTACTTTCAGTTGTTCTTGCAAAATCTTTGAGAACATCTTTGACTTTTCCTCTGAAATCTCACAAACAATCCATCAGGAAATACTATCAGTTTTGCCTTGAAAATATTTCTGTATTATTGCTATATAGGCTCCCCTTAGGAGTTGCACACTGAAGTATTTAGGAATAACATGTCATGATTTTTCCATGTGTTGGAAAAAGACTTGGATGTGTGTACATGCATACATGTATTTATGTGTATAGTAAGGAGAGTGATGTAAAGCAAGTATAGCAAAATAATAGTTGATGAGCCCAGATGAAAGGTATACGGTTGTCTATGTTGCCATTATTTAAGCATTCTATAGGTTTAAAATGTTAAAATACCAAGTATGGGGGAAATGTTAATTCTAAAAATATACAGTATTTTCCAGAGTCTGACTACTTCTTACCACCTTCAGCAAACCCACCTGCTTGTTCTTAATAACTGTGTCCTCCTGCCTGGGCTGCTGAAACCCTTATAACTCTTCTCCCTACTTCTGCACATATGCCTCCATCATAAATTAGTTGCAGCCAGAGTAACTCACTTCAAAACTATATCACTTTCCTTCTTTGCTAAAAATCTTCCAATAGCTTCTTACCTCATCCAGACTAAAAACCAAGATTTTAACCCTTAGCTTAAAAAGCTCTAGAATCTGCCCAGGTCACCTCTGGCTTTTGCTCCTCCAACTCTCCCTCTGGCTGCTGCATGCCCATTACCCTGACATTCTTGCTGTTGCTCCGAAAGAACACCCCCACGTGGCCACTTGGGATCCTTACATTTGCTATTCTCTCTGTATAACATTGCTTCATATAAAGAGCTACATGTTTCACTCTATCATTTTCTTCATGTTTTCACTTAAATGTAACCTCTCAGTCCAAAATAAACTTGTTCCCACATAGTGAAGAGAGCTAGCTCTCCACCAAAAGCTGTTTCCCTGTAACATGATGTAGCTGTTGCTGGCAAGTGGCTGCCCGGATATGGACTACATTTCCCAAGTCCCCTTGCATCTAATGAAACCATGGGATTACATCACACTCATTGGAATGAGGGAGCTAGTAAAGTTCATCATGTCTATTCCTGCTCCATAAAATCTCCTGTGATATCTCTACATTTTTTTCTCTTAACAGCCATAGGTATAAATGCTCAAGGTAACATTAGGAACCACGCTTTAAGATAATAGAGTCCCCATTAGTCTGGGTTTCTGAATAACTTCAAAGAGCATTGTACCTCATTGTCTCCACAAATGCCACCATCTGCACCTATAGATGAACAAGAAATTTCATTATGGATAAAGCACTGAAATTTCAACATTTATCTGTTATGAGAACTATTGTGTACTACAAATGATGTGCCATCCTATGTGCAATAGACAACCCCGATCGCCATTTAATAAAGTAAGCGTTTATTTGTTGTCTATTTTCCTTAGGGGACCATAAATGGAATGACATTGGATACTCATTTTGCTTTTGTTTCTTCTTACATGGAGCACGTTTTTACATCCACCCCACCTTCTACTACAATCTTTCTTATCACAGTGCAACCCACCTTACTAAATGGCAATTCCTTTCTTTTGCTCACTTGGAGTTATCCTTCTCGCATTTTTCTCAAACCCTACTTTCTACTCATCGTCAAATCTATTCATTCTATCTTCAAAATATATCCAGAATATCACCGCTTCTTACTAGTTCCACTGCTACCACTACCACCTCCTGCTGGATTACTGCAAGAACTTCTAACTGAGGGTTATACTACTGCCTTGCCCCACTTCATTGGGTTCTTACCAAGTCACCTGAGAGGTACAATTAAAGGCCAAGTTCAATCATATTAACTCTCTGTTTTAAACTCTATCATCTCAGAGGAACATAATTCAGACTTACAATGATCTCCAAAGCCCTACATGACCCAAATCCAGTTTTTCTTCCTACCTGACCTCTTAACATGCTTTCCTCAATCACCGCTCTGGCTGTGGTGGCTTGCTCTGTGATCCTGCATGAAGGCTATTAGACTCCCAGCTGAGAACCTTTTCATTTGTTATTACTTCCTCCTCAACAGCTCCTCTGTCAGATCACTGCACAGTTTGTTCTATCACATTCATTGAGTCTTAACTCAAATACCAGTTTTTAAGAGGGCTGACCTGGCCACCTGACTTTTCCTATCCCCCTTCTTTATTTTATTTTTCCCATGGCATCTACCACTAACAAAAACATTATCTACTTTATTTTGAACCTTTTATATTGTCTATTTCTGTTTTAAATTTAAGGGCTACAAGGACAGGGATTTCTTCATGTTTTTATATGCTCTACCCCTGTGTTTAGATAATTATCTGATACATAGGTGTTCAATAAACATATCATAAATAAAATAATTATAAAAATCTATGAATAAATACAAATCAGCTAAACCAATAGAATGACAGATAGTGGTATCTTCGATAGGATGGTCAAGGAAGGCCTCTTTAAACAAGTGACAAATACTCAGACTTGAATCAAATAATGGGCTAAGCCATTCAGATATCTATGGAATGGGAGTTCAGGGAGAGAGAATAAAAAGGAAAAACAATGAGGCAGGTGTGTGCTTGGTGTTTTCTAGGAATAACAAGGAGGAGAATATGACTGTAGAAGGAAGTAGTAGAAAATGCAGTCAAAATTTTTTGTCAGGTAAGACCATATGAGAAATTGTACAAGGCCATGATAAGAAATTTGGATTTTAATTCTATGAATTGACTACGTGTAGTTCCAGGAGCTCTGGTAGAAAATAGAAATGTGGTAGTGGCCAAAATTTCTCAGTTCCTTATGTGTTGACAATCTGGTTTCCCTTAAACACAGGTTAATGAACAAATTACATGAGTACTTGTAAACTTCAGCTGTGTTAAGACTTTCTCATAGTACATCCCATTTTCTCTGATGATTACCACCGCCAACAGAGTATCTCAGAGTGAGGGAGATACAAAGCTCTGTTTCGTGTCTTCTAATTCATTGACACCTTGACTTTGAAAGAATTACCTCTTTGTTATTCCTGTTTCTTTCTACAAATTTCAGGATAATATTTTTGGAGTGAAAGAGTATGTAATAAAATAATGAAATTATTTCTAGAAACTTAAAAGAAAACCTAAATTAAGGGTTATTTTCATACCATGCCTTAGATGTGAAATAAAAAGTGCTTTAGCTTTTTTTTGGATTTATATAAACCCCTGTTTCCTTCCACTGTCTCTCCCCTAATGACCCCATTTCTTCTTTTATTTTTCTCCTTCTTTGTCCTCACTGCTTCTTGTAATCCAGATACCTCCTGGAAACAAGCCCTTCCTGTTCCAGAAGGACAATATGTTCTACAGTATTGTCCTTCCAAAAAGTTGGGAAAGAATGATTCATTCATTTATATTTTTAAAAAACATTCTAATTAGATGTATGTTTTATTTTTATATAAACATATAAGAACACTATGTAAGTTTACTAGTACTAAAATATTGAGTGAAAATACTACACTACATAAGAGGAAAATAAACATGCACATATTAGGCATGATTGCTTTAAAATAAACATTAAAAAATCAATGAACTCATAGTTATACAACTTATAGTGGTATAAGTAATTTAGTGAGTAAGAAGACCACTTTTACACATGTGAGCACAGACAGAACGTTCATCCTGTTTTTTTCTTCCATTTGGAATATGCTTTTAACATTATCATTTTAATTTTTTATTTCTGACTTCACTCTGATTATTTCTTTTTTGGAAGAGAATACAGAAACTTTTTTTCTTAGTAGGAGAATATGTAGTAGATTATCAAGCATCAGCATCAGAGTCATTTCTTTATTAGTCATGTCTAGCTGTCATAGCTTAAATGGTTGTTAAAACAGGCAATTTTTATTGTGATAGAGATATTATCCAGTGAGAGAAATGAACAGTAAACAATAACGCAGCTAGAGAGACAAATAGAAACTGTGATAAGGAAGACTGAAATATAACTTTATATACTAGTATAGCATTAATAATTCAAATTAATTATTAAATAGTATGTAAGGTTTGGGAAACAGGTGCCTTAACTGTTATGAACACATCAGGAAATCAGAATGTACACATACAGAAACCCAGTCATAATAACTAATCAATATTATTGTTAAATATATGAGGTCAATTTTTTTGTTTCTCCCCCTAATTTTTTTTATTGTTGTTGTTCAGTTACAGTTGTCCCAATCCCCACCACCACCGCTGCTGCTCTCCCCACCCTGTCTCCCTCCCTCAGTCAGTTCCCACCCTGTTGTCCATTACCATGGGTCCTTTATCCATGTGCCTTGACTAGACCCTTCCCCTTCTTTCTGTTATCCCTCTCCTCCTCCCCTCTTAATTGTCACTGGAAATTTCTTTCTAAAATAATAACAATAATAATCACATCAGTTTTCACATTGAACCTTTCAAACAAGCCCAAAATCTAGTTACTTTTATCCTTATCTTACAAATGAAGAAACCAGATTAAGAAAATCAAGATTAAGTAGCTGTAATAGGGACTGTTTGTATCCTTGTTTAAAATTATTATTATTCTACCCTCAGTTTTCTACTAAGTGCCAGCTATTCAACAGGTCACCAATGAATATTTGCTGACTAGATGGCAATGCTTAGATTTAAATCACATATTTTAGACAACAAAAAACCCACTATTTCTTGTAGTATATGCTAAGATACATGTGTTTTATTTTGCAAAAATAAGGGGTCATCTTAGATAAACTTGAAGTGGGGTGGCAGTACTGTTTGGTAATTATATGGCTAGATGCAGCATCTAAATAATGTGGTAGATAGTTAGAAAATATATTAATAATGATGTTAATGATGCTGTCTTATATAATAACCATTTGTTCAGGTAAAGCTGCGTATTTACATTCATACATGCAATGCAATTTTATTTCTTCTCACATTCCTTAGAGATAAGTATTATTTAGTAAATTCTTCAGAATCCAGCAGACATTAAATAATTGTGCCAAGATTTATGACCTGGTATATCTGACTTTGAAGCTATTATGCCAAATATGTGAGAGTGCTTTCATTAGGCTAAGATGAGCCTAAAGATTAAAGTAACAGAAATGTGTATGGAAAGGAGAGAATTAATTAAACTGGTAAGCTGGTGATATCATTGGCAAATTTTGAAGAATAATTAGATATGGAAATAAAAGATACATTAATGTTAAAGAGGACCTTGTTTTTAACCAGCACGTGTATCATATCATTGGCAGAGATTACAAGAGAGGAAGGATTAAGAGGATGGAGGTGAGGTACACAATGATTTAAAACATGTTTCTCAAAACATTCATTTCTGACCAAGTGGAATGTAAATTATAGTACAGCAGTTGGAGACAAAAGGCAAAATTGAAGAAATGGAAGTGAATAGCTCTGGATACATTAATAGGTTATATAAAGATGAAAGACATATAAAATATAAAATTGTTCAGATAATGTGTTTGTGCTTATGTGAAGAGAAAATCCATAAATCCTTCCTCTGAAAGATAGTTTATAAGATGTACTACCTGACAAGTAGCATGAATGGAGTAAATGATCTATATGATATTTGTGGTTGATAATAATACCTTTTTGGAAGAAATATCTATATCCAGTATTTTCTTCTAAAAACATCCTGGGAACAAAGCTTTATATATTTCTCTCCTCCAACAAGCCCTGAATTCTACCCTTAAATTTCTGGGAAAATAACTCATTAGTGATTAGACTTAAATGTTTTCTATTTACCGAGCTTATTCATTGCTCAGCTAGAGTGGTAGGTCATATCCCCTCAGCCATAGGGAGCAAGATTTTACACCAAATGTTATTTCCACACACTGGTGTCAATGTGCCCTTCTTAGTCAATATACATTCTGGCTCTTGATCTTGTTGCCCACGTCCATCTGCTATGATGGCAGTGTGCCCATTCACAAGATGGTCTCCCAGGTGTAGCTGGACAAAGGTACAAAGAGAGGCTAGAAAGAGAGTTTGTTAAAATGTAAACGGATATAATAAGGTAAGTAAATGTATCTGGTCCTTGAAGACACCACACCTGAACTGTGAACACTGAAACATTTTAGACCATTTGATCCACTTTGTTCTTCAATGTGATAATTACAGGTCTCTTTCATTAAAATGACAGGAACTAACTGATGACTCTTCGGCACATCACTTTAGACTTTTAAGAGCAACAAGTCCTTGTAAGAGGAAAAAAATAAAAGAAAAGTTAATCTGTAAAAGCAGTAGCATCACAGAAAAAGTACAGAAAATTCAATAATTACAGTCTTTTGACAGGAGCTAAATGATCATGTACACTTGACCATTCTACGTTCTTTAACTTGTTGGTTTTGCTCTTTATAATTATATTAGTTCCTCATCTTGTCTTTCTATCATGTGAGATCATAGGAATTCCACACTATTGATGTTACAGAACTTCTATGAAGTATAACATTCATTTGAGTTATGTTTTACTGGAGACTCTAGTCATCTAAGAAATAATCCATCCCCTTTTTTTAAATAAAATATGTTCTTTACATTTGGATAGAATAATTATGTAGGTATCCAGTTATCAGAAATGTCATTATTGCTGGTTTTGCTAAGTCATCAGAATTACATTTCACTGACTAAATAAACATCGATTTCTGCCAAACTATAAATTTTATTTATTTGACCATGTTTATTAAACTATCTGTTATTTTATTTTTGTAAAGGATTATAAAATTCACCGGAATTCTTTGTGCCCAAACGCATTCTCACCTTTAGACCTACAAACATGCACTTCCCACACTCTTCTGAGCGGCGTCTTTTCATCCTTCTGAGAACTGTTTCTGATCTAAATAGGTTTCTTATGTCAGTATATTTCACTGATTTTCTTCATAGCACTTATTATTATTTGAGAAAATATTTATTTGTTGGTTGACTTGTGAATTATGTCTCCTCTAATATGTTTTCACTTCCATACCTAGTGTTAAATCTGTTTTGATACACCAGTTTATGTGTAGTTTCTAACCCAATGTCTTATGCTCAATGATTGTTTTGAATGGATATATATGAATAAGGATTATCATATTAAGAAACTATAATGAGGCTCACTCTTTTCATTTTTCAAGATGGCTCTGTTACCTCAGGATTCTTAGTTGTAGATAACAGAGTCTACTCTGGTTGGTTTAAGCAGAAGAGCCATTAGTAACTAACTCACAGAAATTTTGGGAAGTCCAGGGAACTATATACTTGATGCTTAAGAGCCCAAGTGACCCAACCATAAGAGACACCCAATGTCAATACCAAAAATATTACAGATATCATCACCGCTATTCAACAGTTATGAAAAGCAAAGATTCATACATTCATATATCTGACATTGTAGGCATGAAAGGCTTCCCAGACTACATTTATGAAAGGGAACATAGTTCCCCAGTGTTGATTTTTGCCTTCCTAGTCTGGTTTATGTGTGTCTGTTTGCTGGAAGAGTGTCTCGCTGGAATCCTAATGCACTAAAATCAAAGAAATGCAGTCTTTAGCTTTTTGGTCTCTGGTTTAAAGGAAAGTATATGCTACCAGAGAGATAACTGTGATTGAATGAAGTAATCTACAATACTTTCAACAATCTCTGTGGCTGAGGAGAGTGTAATGCAGCCAAAGAGTGGAAAGAAAACCAAAGCAGCTGAAGCACAATGAGAGTGGATGTGTACTCACACACATCTCCTCACTCGGTTCTCACCACAGTCATCTCAATCAGGCCGTCAGCTATTTAAATGTGTTTATCTGACCACAGAATTGAATACTAATAATTTACCTGTGTTGATTTTACTATTTTTACCAAATATTAAATGACATAAACATTTAGCAATTATTTCTACATTATACAGGGATGGCAAAGTAGGTTTATAGTTGTAAGTACACCAAAGTAGGTTTATAGTTGTAAGTACACCAAATATTATATTAATATTTATTCTTATATTATATATTTTTCCATATTGACAACTGTACACCTACTTTTACCCACCCCTGTATACAACACAGAAGTCTTAATAACTTACAAATCCCCATAATGTTAGCATTCATTTCTAGCCTCCTAGTTGCCCTTTATTTTAGGATCTAAATTTTAAAATCTCCATTATGCTCATTTGTAAAGCCCTAAGTAGTCCCACGTGATTTTAGAAAATGAGCTGTCGGTGTTACTTGTCTTGTGGGAAACAGTCCAAAAGTATGCTGTTGGTCTACTTAAACTCAGTCATGCATAATTTACTGGATAATCACTAGTGTCCTAATCAATATCTCTATCTACCTACTTATTAATCCACTTCAAGAACTATGTAATTTACATGCAACAGACTCATGACTAGCCCTTGGCAAAATTGAAATCAGTTGCTGGTATCTTCACTTCTTTGTTTACCAACTAGCATTCCACAAAGTCAGACTGTGTTCTCATTAAATTTACCGAAAATGACTTTAGAAGGTTTTAGTTTTCCATGTCCCCTCTCTCAATATGAGGAAATTAAGAGTTATAAACTATAAGTGACTGATCAAAAGCCATTAAATTAAACAATGACGAGGTCAAAGCTAACAACCTATATCTAGGATATGCTGATTCCACAGCCCATAAAACTGCCCATGATCCTTCTCTAACATGTTTTTTAGGACTGTCTGTGAATCTTGGTCAGTTTTATAATCTAGATCTCTAGTTTAAAAGAGGAAAAGAAATTTAAAAAACCTGCTAGTGTGATTCCATTTGGTTCTAGCTGAAAAAATACATATTTGCCTCAAAGCAGTATTGAATATTAAAAAAGAAAAGAAAAGAAAAAAACTCACTGGGTGTCTAGTCTAGTTTAAGTACTAACCAGTTCTTTTCTTAGGCCTTGGGCAAATAATTTCATGCCCCTGAGCCTTAAAAATAAATTATTTATAAAACAAAAAATAGAAATCGATGGCCTCTAAATTCCTTTCTGGCTTAAGAAATTCATTAAGCAATAGTACTGCTCTCATACCCATAAAAAGAATGACCTCCAGCCAATGGGCAAAATCACATTTCATGTATGGTAGCCATCTGTCCCAGTGTGACCAGGACAGTGGTAGTTTATGCCTGTTGTCCTTGTGTAATGAAACACGTTCACTCTCAAAAGACAATTCAGGATAAACTGTAAAAATCAACTTGTACATGCAGTTGCCATCTTGTACTTGTTAATGCTGGGTTAAGCTGATATGTTTTTAAGGCAAGTAGAGTACTGATGCTAACAACAATCTTTATACTTACAAGGGCAAATAGAATGTGCTTAGACATGTTTTTTCTCCATTATGCCTTTCCAGAAATGCTGTGTTGGTGCTAAGTGGATGATCTCTTGAGGCAGATTGCTGTGTTCAAACTTACCTGTGCATCTCAATGAATTTTCAGACACAGAACGTGTTTATAGTTCAGGCATTATTATATCAGAACATCACCACATTCAAGACGCTCTTGTGCTGTCTCTGCTCACATGTCCCCCACAATAGCAACCACTATCTTGTCTTCTACCATTGAGTATAGTGTTACCTGGTTTTGAACATTCTATAGATGATCATACTGGTTACACTCTTGTGTGTCGGCCCTCCTTTGTCTAACATTATGTGTGTGAGATTGATCAGCATTGTTTCACTCTCTGGATATGATTTCAAAAATGGATAATCACTTATGTCCACAAGTGCAAATAATTCTTGTTATTTGCACTATTTTTGTTTTATAAAGTTGAGGGAAAAACAGAATTCATAAATAATGAATCATTATCTCTAAGGGAAAATCAGAGTTCAGTTCCTGTGGGCCTCAGATCACATGTTCATTACCCAGTCAATACATAACCTTGTTGTATTTGTCTTCCAGTTCAAACGCACCTTATTTAATAGGTATTGTTGATTTATTAGCATTGAAGTCAATAGCAGCAGCATTATAATTCATATGTGAATGAATACATATGTAATACATGTATTTTCTCATAAGACACACCACCACTATCTTCCATTTAAAACAATAAACGGCATTTCAACACTACAACTAGAAAGTATTTCACAAAACAAAATCACCAAAAAAGCATGGAAATATGGCACTAAAAAACATGTAATGGATATTTTTTAACACAATGAGCACTGAAACAAAAAGACAAAGTATCTCCTTGTTTGACTTCAGTCCGTAATATTAACATTGGGCAACTCAATTTTTTGTTGCTATGCACATGTATGTATCCTCAAATGACCGTGAAAGAACCATGAGTATTAATTGCTGGGTTACAAATACATTTTAGGGACTAGGCCAATCTGCAAACACAAAATCCACAAATGAGGATTCACGGTGCCTCTTTAAAAATCTCTACACCTTCATCACACGAGGTTACAGTGAGAAGACAGTTGTCTATGAGCCTGAAAATAAGCTACTACCAAGCATTGATTCTGGGTTTTGGACTCCCCAGCTTGCAGAATTGTGAGAAATAAATTGTTCTTTAAGTCACCCATTCTATAGTATTTTTGTTATAACACCCCAAACGAACAAAGACAGCCAACATTCAGGTTTCCCACAGGTACCTCCGACTCAATGTATCTCCTCCAAACGCATGTCCCCTTTACATCTAATATTACCCATGACAGAAATTTGGGAGTTTCTAGGTATCTTCCTTTCCTTCAAGTCAGTTTTATCTGTAACCTAGTGCTATTGATATATAAGTGTTTTTATTTTCTAGTCCTCCTTTTCTTCCTCTAAACTTTCACCACTAGCTCAGTTTCCAACATTTCTCACCTGAATTCCTGCCAACGTCTCTTCAATGCTTCCTCATTTCCCAGTAATTGCTATTTATTTTCTCTTTTCTGTTCCTGAAATTTCAGATGTGATACTCAAGACCCTTAAACTCTCTTGCTTGGAAATAAGGTTGGCTAGCATCTTTCTTGTGTTTGTTTCTCAGTGCCAACCAACCGCACACATATTAAAATTCTTTTAAATTCTTATATAATTAACTATGGAGGTTATTGTTTTATGTTTCAGTTTGTCCTTTGAAAATACAATAGAATCTATTGGGGGCTGACCTATTTAATTCAGAATGCATTTATCACTGTATTTTCTACATTATACCATGTGTCCTAGAGTATATCAAATCCTTTTCTTTCTTTGTTTTTTTTTTTTTTTAAAGAAAAATCTGTTTGGTTTTTCCTTTATTATACAATTTTGTTAAAGACAAAAATGTCTTTCCACTTGTACTTCTGTGACCTAATTGATTATCATTAATAAATACATAAAACAATAAATTGACAATGAAGAAAATTGCCTATTTTGTGAGTACCATTGTCTTTCTTAATTGCTTAAAAGTAAAAGTCAACTTCCAAGGACATCTTGTACATAGATTTTTCCCTTTATTCAAAACTCCTAGAATTTTCACATTTATATAATTTTACTTGCTCAGTCTAGTTACATATTAAACAAGAGAGATACAATTTAACAGTTTTAGGGAGAGAACTCTTTATTAGCTCAGTTGCCAATGTACTAATTATTTCTGAGAGACATTATACAATGTAATAAACCTTTGTTTTTTAGAAATGTGTTTTAATTCATTAAGTCTAAGTTTCTATTTACCTGCTTTTCTCATTATTCCACATTGTTTTAATCCCTTATTGTCTCTGTTTTTAAATTAAAACTTTATAATGGACCACTAGGTCTAAACTCTTTCCAGTTAGCATTTTCTTACCTCAGGAAATTGATCTAAATTAGTAGAAATCAGCAATGCTCCAGACTAGGTAAATGATTAGGGACAATTGCCAGTTCTCTCATATAAGGTAAAAGAACAAGAGTAAAACTGCAGAGGGAGAGACTTAAGTAAAATAACAGGAAGAATTATTACTGACAGTTATATGACAAATAGATTTTATAAGCAATTAATATAGCCCGGATTCAAAATTCTGGAGCTATTTAGAGCACTGGGAGATGGAGCTCTATTCATCCTGATAATTCATTCCCTGGAAACTTCCATCTCCTCAAAAGTCTTGGGAGATTTTTGTTCCCTCCATTTCTCACCTCTCCCGAAGAGTTTTAAACTCTTTTCACTTAAATTCCTATATAATAAAGTCAACCTGGTAATGGTCACCACTGATTTCTTCCTACTTTCATATTACATGAAATCTTTGCTATATCTGGCATTTTTATCCTCCCTTCCTTTAGGAGCTCTCCTTTCTTAGTCGCCCAGGACACCCAATTCTGCCCTTTCTGATTATCTTTTTAATTACTTGACTGTGGGTATGTTCATACTTATCACTCAAACTTCCTTGCTTTTCTTGCCACGTCCATAAATCCTTGCATTCTCTAATATACCATCCTCAATTCCTCTTCTTCTTCATTATAAATTTTCTCACTGTAAAATCTCATCTACTTTTGCATATTCAACTATCACAGATATGCTTGAGGCTCTTCCTTCACAAAACACACAGCTATATTTAAACTGTCTATGAATTCTCAGCTGGATGACTCACAGGCATCTCCAATTCAACATATCCAAAAATGATTGTTCTGTCTTTTATTTTGGGAGGCATTACAGCGTGGCGATTGATTAAAAGCTTGGTCGGAAGCTACACTCTGTCCACGCTGGCTGCTCCTCCAGCACCAGCTTATTTTCACCTAGAGCAATTTTTTTACCTTTCTAGGCCTCAGTTGCCATATCTGCAAAGTGCAGAAAAAAATTGTACTAACATCATAAAGTAGATACAATGTTTCATTAGGGTAATACATATAAATTGCTGAGCACAGTGCATATTGAGCAACTGATAAAAAGAGAGCCATTTTCAATTTTACTGTTTATATTGTTAATTCTCCTCCTCAGTGAAGACCATCAATATTGGTGCATATATCCAAGTTGAGACCTTGAAGTAATTCTACCAAATTCCTCACTGTCCAGATATTCAGTCCCTTACTAAATATTGACTTCCTCTTCTATTTTCAAATATCTCTTGGTGGCTGCTGTCTTCTCTCCATCCTATTGTTAATGACGTAATTTCATCACTTACTTCCAAAACATTTTTTTAAAACTGAAGACTGGTGCAGCCACTGTGGAAAATAGTATGGAATTTCTTCAAAAAACTAAAGATGGAACTGCCTTTTGATCCAGTGATCCCACTCCTGGCATTATACTCTAAGACTCCTAAAATACTAATTTGAAAGAACCTGTGCACCCCAATATTCATAGCAGCACAATTTACAATAGCCAAGTGCTGGAAACAGCCTAAGTGCCCATCAGTAAATGAAAGGATCAAAAAACCATGGTACATTTGCACAATGGGATATTACTCAGCAGAAACAAAGAAGGAACTCCTACCCTTCACAACAGCATGGATGGAACTGTAGAGCATTATGCTGAATGAAATAAACCAGGCAGTGAAAGACAAATGCCAATATGATCTCACCTGTAAGTAGAACCTAATGAACAAAACAAACAAATGGGCAAAATAGAACCAGAGACATGGAAATAAAGAACAAACTAACAGTGACCAGAGGGGAGGTGAATAGCAGGGTAAAGAAGGGAAAGGGGCCACAAAGGCACACGAATAGAGGACTCACATGCACAGACAATGTGGAGGGACTAACTGTGGGAGTGGGGTGGACAAGGTAGGTGTGAGCAATGGGGAAAAGTTGGGACAACTGTAACTAAACTACAACTAAAAAAACCCTGTGTAATCATGTTCTCTGTATTCAGTCTCTCTTTTTCCATAAGTGTGCTTTTTCTCAAAAACAAGTTAATTCTGTTACCTTTTCAAAACTGTATCTACTAATTACTATAGAATAATCTTCAAATTTCATAGCATGATATAAAGGTCACAATCTGATTCTTTCCTAGCCATTAGCCCTTACTGCTATGTCCCAATCCTGTTCACTTAAATCCTTGTAAGTCCTTCCGCCTAACCACTATCTAAAGGGCCTTGTGTACCTGACAAAGTCCTATTCATTCCTTGGGCCACATTCCAAAACCACTTGCTCTCCTGTACAGCTCTCTGACTCTCTGGACCACCCACCCGATCTAGTTCAGAAAAGTTACTTTCCTATCTGCAGTTTTCACCCTAGTATGATGATTTTCGCATTGTATTATCATTTTTCTATTTATTTTACTCTAAGACTTTGGTCTTCTTATAGGACAGAAAGAAAGTCTTCTTCAATATAATTTAGTAATCAGTAGGTCATTTGATTTTATTATATTAGTAAGTAGTCGATGGTTTGGGTTAATTATAACAAACAGGCCCAAATTTAAATAATGGCTCAAGCACAATAAAAGTTTGTTTCTTGCTCAGGAAAATTTTCATGTCAGTAGGGAGTCTCTGCTCCACACATTGGTTTAGAAACATGAACTTATATTGTCTGGAATCTTTAACTGATGGCTATAAAACTGGTCATGAAAAAAAAAAGCATCCAGCTAACAAAAAGGGAAGAGAATGGAAAACCTTAAAAAATATATCTTTTTTGTTAAAGTCATAAATCACTTCTGCTCACATCATGCTAGCTAGAACTCAGCCATGTAACTGCATCTAATGTAAAGGAGGCTGAGAAATGCAATAGTCTGTCAAGAACAATAATTCTGGTGTGTAGATACCAGAATGTATCACTACAGACACATGGTAGGCACAGACACACACAAAAAGTGAATTAATCGAGTGGCAAACTAGTGCTTCAAATCAGAATCCTCCGTGGAGCTGTCTTTAGAATATAAATGCCTAGTCTACTGTCTGAAACATTCTACACCTAAATATCCAGGTATAAAGTTAAGGAATCTGTATTTTATAATTCTTTCTAGTTGCACGGGTCATTTTGCTGTATAGACCGAGTAATAATTCTACAGGTACTACCTAACTGGTCTATTGAATAACCATTATAACATACCTAAAGTCATATGGCACAGACTAAACCAGAAGGTTTTTAAAAATAAGTTAATTTCTAAATAGAATGCATTAGTTGTTCTATCTCATTAAAAACTCAATAAAATGAACATTAGATTCAACACAGCAGAAGCTCTACATTGTTTTGTACATTTTCTTACATGTTCTCCTATATTAAGTACATACTACACATAATCAAATGAAGAATAAGCTCTCTAAAAGAGCATTATTTTTTAATTTATTTTCTCCTCCAAGAGCACCTCTAATAATAATTGGTACTTACTTAAGATCAATAAATATCAAAGGGTATGGTTCTATCATTTTCCCTTTGCTTTGCAATACGTTTGACTGACATAAATTAGTGAATGACTTGAAAAAAAGATAAGTGGCTTTACTCAATTGATAATAATATCCACTTTGGTTATATCATCCATATGCAAATAAACCTCCATATTTGGTTCAGCTTTAATCTGTGTTCCTCAATCACTTAAGGGCCACCTAATTCGTTTATAACCTGTAATCAATTTAGCCTTTCATTACCCAATGTGAAAATGTTTTTTCACAAGTGGTAATAATTAGTAAAGTCATACAGAATACCACACCAGCCTATTCTGTGTTCACTAAGTTCTCAGGCCTTCTGACATTTAGCAGGAATAAATTTCAAATTTATACAAGTATAAGCACATAAGAATGCAATTTTTGAAATAATAACCAATTAAGCATAAGATAAGTTAATATGTACAATTCAAATAATATTGTCTACTATACAGAAAACTACAAATTAGTAACTGGTTTATTTGCAATTGCAAAAGTGAGGTATTCAAATTTCCAAAATTATTGTTTTACTTTTTATTATGAGCTTATTTCAAGGCCTTCAACAGCATTTCCTGAAATGGGGACATTTTACCCACATCTATACTGGTATTTGGATTGGTCCCAAACTTACACAGAGATGGGATAGGCCAGGTCCTTTGTGAAAACATTGCTAAGATGTACTTGTTTCATAGAGATGTGATATTGATTTGTCATTGAAGCTTGAAGGCTTACCTGGCAATGGAATTCTACTTTTTAGTCTAGGTGGTACTAAAAGTGTGACTATAGAGAATTTTTTGGGGAAGAATCTAGATGTTAACAATAATGGAAAGGCTAAAGAAAATTGTAAAAAGATTACTGTGATAAAAGAGAAGAGAATCACATGTATAGTACATCTATGTAGCAGGCTTTAGGATAGTACTTTGTTTTTTATTGTTTTGTTTTTAAAAAACAATTGCAGTTATAAGGAAATGAGCAAAACAATAATATTTAGGGAGGCTAAATAATGCTCTGTCAAAATTTGAGGAAGTAGAACTACTTTGGCCAGTTTCCTCATTTAAAGATCTAGTCCTCTGCTTGGCAGTTCCAGAAATGTTGGACAAGTCCACAGAAACAACTCATGAAATACAAGTGCAGATAGTAGGTAAATGAATAATAGAATCAAACATTATTTTTTTCCAGTGGCTACAGGTGCAGGAATATACCATAAGACAACTAAGGGGATTAAAATATTTTCCAGAATATCATACAGAATGTATATATACATAATTCTTTACATATTATTTGTGTAACTACTTATAAAAACTGGCGCTATATAGTAAAACTGATCATATATGTACTTAAGCTGTCACAGTTCCATCTTTAGCTATGTACCCAACAATAGTGTATAAATATAAGAAATAACAACAAAATGTATGAGAATGCTAGGAGCAGCACTGTATATGAGTCAAAAAGTGAAAACAATGCAAATGCCCATCAACACCAGAATTGATAAATTGAAGTTTATTCATAAGTAGAATATTAAACAGAAATCATATGAGCAAGCAATTTGCTATATGAAACACCATGGATAAGATCATAAACATATGGTGAACCAAAGAACTGAGACATAAGAGAGCACATATTGTGTGATTCCATTATGCAAATTTAACCAAAGGCAAAATTTACACATGATATTAAAAGTAAGGATGGAGATTCCTCTGAGAACATGAGGGGGCTTATGGGCAGCTGATAATATATAACTTCTTGACTGAAATTCTTAGTATACATACAATGGAACATACAGTGAAATGTTTTCACTCTATAAAAATGTATTGAGCTACATATTTATGATTTGTACATTCCTCTGTAAGCATAAACAAAATGCTTTAAAATCGTTAACAACTTGGGAATATGCAGATATAGGAAGGAATACAGATAAAACAAAATCAACCATGACTCAATTACTATTAATAAGGGTAATGACTAAACAACAAAACAAGCAAGCAAGCAAAATATAACCAAAGACATTGAAATAGAAAACAGGCTGACAGTAACTAGAGGGGAGAGGGGAGGGAATTTCAGGGGAAAAAGGGAAGGGATAACAGGAACAAGTATAAAGGACACATGGACAAAAACTAAGAGGGGTGGAAATGGGAGGGAGGTGGGGAGCACTGGCAGGGTGGATTGGGATGGGAGTGAAAGACAGAAAACTGTACTTGAACAACAACTAAAATAAAATAAAATAATAAAATATTAAAAAGTGAAAAAAGGGGTGATGAATACATGGCAGATCATCAGACCATATTCTCTTCTTTTTTCTATGTTTTAATATTCATAATATAAAAAATTAATTACGTAGCCATGGCCTGTGTGGTTCAGTTAGTTGGAGTGTTGTCCTGTAAACCAATAGGTTGTGGGTTCGATTCCCAGTCAGGTCACATTCCTAGGTTGCAGGTTCAGTCCCCAGTTGGGGTGTGTACAAGAAGAAATATTTCTCCATTACATCAATGTTTCTTTCCCTCTCTCTCTACCTCCCTGACCTTCTCTCTAAAGTTAATAAACATGTCCTTGGGTGAGGATAAAAAAATAATAAGTAAATAAATATCAAGAAAATACTTGTTAGGTATTTATCTAAGCTATGTACAGTATCAAAAGAACTATTCACTAAAATAATAAATTACACTTTCTAAAATTAAACATTTCTGCTCTTTGAAAGATGCTATTAGGGAAGTGAAAAGAAAAGTCACAATGAGGAGAAGAAAGAGACATATTTCATATAGGACACTTATTCAAAATGTATAAATAACTCTCAGAACTGAGTAATAAGACTATAGACAACCCAACTTAAGAAAGACAAAAAAATTAAATGGATATTTCAGTGAAGGTGACATAGGGTGTCAAATAAGATCAGGAGAAAATGCTCAACACCATCAGATTTTAGGGAAATGCAAATTAAAAACACAAGATGCTACTACACACCTACTGACATATAAAATTGAAAACACTGAACATACCAAATGCCGGTGAGGATGTGAACAAATGGAATTCCCCTACATTGTTGTTGAGAATGTAAAATGTTACTACCACTTTGGCAAATCTTTTGGAAATATGTTATAATTATATATAAACATAAACCTTTTGATTGATTATTTTCACTCTTAGACATTTTATAAAAAGTGAAAGTATGTGAATACACATAGACTTACATATAAACCTTCAAAATGGCTTTATTTGTAATAGTCAAAAGCTGGAAACAGCACAAATATCCATCAGCAGGCAAATGGATAGAAACATTGTGGTAAATCTGCAGCATAGAATATTACTACACTGTAAAAAAATTAATGAAGTGCCTATACATGCAACACAGATAATCTCAAAATAATTATAAAGGCCAGGGGAAAGCAGTAAATTCTGTATGATTCCCTTCATGTAAAAATATAAGAAATACAAACTAATTTACAGCAACAGAAAGCAAAGGAGTGTTTGAGGATTGGGGAGAGATGGGAGGGGCAGAAGAAAGGAATTACAAATGAGCATGGGGAAACTTTAGTGGGATGATGGAGATATTAATTTCCTTGATTTTAGTGATGGTTTCATGAGTATGCACATATGTCCAAACTTGCCAAATCATACACTTGTAATCAGTTTTTTGTATGTCAATTATACTTCAATATAGCTGTTGAGAAAATGAAATACCTGTCTAGTTCGTTTCTTATAATTCTAGTGTGATCTTACTCAATATTCATTTTCTTTACTTATAATAAATTAAAATAACCTTGAAAAACATATTTTATTTAGGTTACAATGATGCCTGGCTATCTATCACTACATCTCAACAATATACACATTCTCAATGGTCAGAATATACAAATCCATTTCCATAGACAAAACTGAAGACAAGAGGCTAAATTCTTACTTCAATAGTTCTAATTAATCATTCTGTGGATGATTTTCCTCATGTCAACTTTTTTCCCCCTTTAAACAAAGGCTATAACCTAGAGAGCCTATAGCTAGATTTGAATTTGAATCTTCTAGAATGCTTCATAAAATTACTATCATATAGTCAGTTTTTCTCTGATTAATCTCACTTATTATCCATTGTCTTAATTGTCTATAATTTTGTTTTCACAGCACAAGTTTATCCTCATTTTTGAGGAATAGTATAATATGCCCTTATGCTCTTTCAAAATATATATAAACTTTACAAACTCTCAAGCAGTTGTTATAACAAGCTTTTGCTAATGAGGTATTCAGGTTAAAAGAGTTAAAGTAACTTGCCTAAAATTGCACTTTTGTTAAGTTGGGACACAAACCCAGATATGACTTATCATATTACATCACTTTCCAATAGAAAGTGAGGGCACTTCTAAATGGAGGAAAAAGTTCCCATAAAACTATCAACTGATTTCTCAGAAGAAACCATGCAGGCAAGAAGCGGCTGGAAAGATGTATTCAATGTCATGAAAAGCAAGGAAGGGCCTACATCCAAGATTACTCAATCCAGCAAAGTTATCATTTAGAATGGAAGGGCAGATAAAGTGCTTCCCAGATAAGGTAGAATTAAAGGAGCTCATCATCACCAAGCCATTATTATATGAAGTGTTAAAGGGACTTATTTAAGAAAAAGAAGATCAAAACTATGAGCAGTAAAATGACAACAAACTTACAACTGTCAACAACTGAACCTAAAAGCAAAGACAAAAAATAAACAAAGCAAACAACTAGAACTGGAGCCACAGAAATGGAGATCACTTGGAGGGTTATCAGTGAGGAGGGGAAGAGAGAGAATGGGGAAAAAAGGTACAAAGACTAAAAAGCATAAGTGGTAGATACAAAATAGAGAGGGGGAGTTTAAGAATAAAAAAAAATCATATAGGAAATGGAGAGGCCAAAGAACTTACATGTTTGACCCATGGACATGAACTAAGGTGTGGGGGGGAATGCTGGAGGGAACAGGGGTATTGGATGGAGGGAGATAAAGGGGAGAAAAAAATGGGACAACTGTAATAACATAATCAATAAAACAGAGTTAAAAAGATTACATAAAATAAAATAAAATGTTTACATTTTTTAACTAGTCCTTCCTTTTCATCATTTCTCTCAGAATAGAAATTACTTAAAATGACCCAAATCTAAGGACACTTGTATACTACTACATAATCTTCTGCAATGTGAAATTCAGTCATTAATAAAGGTGGTAACTTATAAGATGAAAAAAATGATATTTTTCACATTAGAAATACAGAAGTTCAAATCTAGATTCAGTTAACAACAATATGAGTGAGTTTAGAAAATCTACTTTAACCACCTGGATTTCTATTTCCACATTCAATAAAATTGAGAAATAATACCTACCTTTCTGACTACTTTCAAGTTTCAAGGTATTGTATACACACAACAGCATGAAAGTGCTCAGTAAATGGCTGCTCAAAAAAAAAAATAGAAAACGGAATTGATGAGTAAAGAGTGTATTTCAGAGGGCAGTCTTTAGATATTGCTACCATTTTATAACAATTATCTGCAGTTTTGAAAACACATTTCTAAAAATATATTGCAAAAACATTTGAAAAGGATTAAAAATTCTAAACTCTGTGTGTGACACATATATATATGTAAATATATATATAATTCTTTACAGTAAACAAAAAATGTTTTGCAAAAAATTATTTGGAGATTTAGAAGACTTGCAGATGTGAATCACCATATCCCATTTATCCTACATGTACACAGTATTAGGTAAGAGGTGAAATAGATTGACTACATGAAGATCATGTTTCCAGAACTTCTCTACCAGCTATAGCTGCATTGTGTGGCTTTGGGCAATTTACAGCCAAGCTTCCATGTATTAAAATCTGAGATGGTAGAACTAGATGTTCCCTAAATTATATTAAAACTCAAAAAATTCTTTTCTGACTCTATTACTTTTTCTAATTAAATAATATAAAATTAGCACAACTTGAGTACTCATTTTATCCCACAAAATTAGCACTCTGTAGGATGACAAATTAATCTATGCCAACTATATTCACAGTGCCTACTGTTATACAAATGTAGTGAATCAAATTGGCTGGCTTTCTCAGGTTAGTTGTTATAGGATTAATACTGTGCTGGGCAATTTTGAGTTTTGTTTTATATTTGCAGTGTACAGGCTCAAAATTATCAGTTCAGCCAAGAGAAAACAAATCCCTGGGATTAGATGTACTCTATAAAATTTAAACTGTAATGATTCTTTCTTTTCTGCAGCCGCAATTCCTCTCACGAGAGCATTGCCGATGGCATGCAAAGAGCCTTGAATAAAATAAACCCTCCCTGGGCCCCATGTCTTCCTATAATCACTACCCCATTCCCCCCTCATTGGTCCTAGTATCACTTCTCTGTGTTTCTATTATTTAACTGCTCAGTAATATTTGACACTGCTGGCCATCCTTTCTTTCTTGTAATTTATTTTTCCTCCATGAGTCCAAAAATACTTCGTTCCTAGCTTTCCTTTTCCTTTACTGGTTACTCCTTCTTAATCTTTTGGGATGGCTTCACTTCTACTAGACCTCTCACTCTTTATGGATATGATCCATCTTTTTCTCCATATCTTTCTTGACATTTAAATAGAATGGTATATCTTTGACCTCCGAATAAACACTTAGTGTTAATGTCTTACCTGAAACTGCAGACTCGTACACCTCGCTGTCTGTTTGATGCATCCATCTGGGTTTCTGATAGAACTGTTTTTCTCCTCCTCCCACCCCACTCTTCAGCAATCCTCATGAACTTAAACCTGTCCTCCTCTTTGTACTTCTCACCCAAGCCATCATTTTTTGTCTGGATTATTACGAGAGACTTCTAATCTCTCTGCTTCCACTCTTGTCCCCTCCATTCAATTCTTAGCAGAGCAACCAGAAGAACTTTTTAAAATATAAATCAGACTGCATGGTTCCTTTGATTGAAACCAACCAAGACCTCTCCTTTACACTTAAAATAGAGTATTTGAATATACAGTAGACCTTGAGAACTTTCCCGTCAACTTCTGCTCACATCTAGTACCACTCTGTTCCTTGCTCAGCGCACTCTAACCATAGTAACTTTCTTTCTGTTCTTCAAATATATCAAAGTCATTGAAACCTTAGGACCTTGTCCTGGGATGTTTAAATGTCTGACTCCTCAGAATTCTGGAATTACTTTAAAATGTTATCTCTTCCAGGAGGAACAGCCTTTTGCTTTCTACTTATCTCTAGCACAGTATCCTCTTTCATATTTAACATATTATACTCATTATTTTGTATTTATCAGTTTGTTCATTTTCTGTTTCCCCCACTGAATATAAACTTGAGGCAGAACCTTGTCTATCCTAGTCAATTTTTTATACCTAAAGCCTAAAACAATGTTTCTCTCATACGAGACTTTGAGTACATGGTGCAGGACTTAAGCATAAATATATGTAGGGGTAGTTATTCACAATAGGCATAAAACTGGCATTAGATAGTTGAGCAGGGTTTAGATACTCTTTTCAGAAAATAAATAAAATAAAAGCTTGGCTTACTCTAAAAGGAGATATATAAAATTTGGTAATAAACAGAACTTGATAATTTTTAGTGCCCGTAAACAGCATAGGACTTCTTTGGTTTTCATAATTTTCATTGTTGTTCAAGTACAATTGTCTCCATTTCCCCCCCACCGTCCCCCCCCACTCCAGCCATCCCCACTTCCCACCCTTGATCCTACCCCACTTTGATTTTGTCCATGTGTCTTTCATACATGTTCCTGAAAATCTATGCCTTTAGGACTTGTATGTATTTTTGACCAGTATGTCTTCCCCACACTGAAGCAACTATAGCAGGAAAGCAGCCACTAAGACAATAGGCACCAGCGAAAAGCAGTGTCTGGAGGTCAGTACTGCTGGCCTGTTAAATGTAGACACATAACTGTGACTTCCTAGTCAGTTAAGTCTGTGGCTCTAATTTAATTTGAACAGGAAGAACTGAATAAGTCAAGCCAGTACTCCCATTTCTACACGGATTGCACTGACAAGCTCAGTTTGGGAGAGCTCCGGGCACAAGCCTGACAGTTCCATTATTTCAGAGGTCATTATGTGTGAAAACAACACAAATCTGGGGATTTGGAATTAGGCTATGTTTCCTAGGCCAATAGTTAATTCTTCTATTGTCTTTAAAATGTCTAGAAATGAGTCGAATGATTTATATCCTTATAGGCATATATTTAAGGATTATTGATATCATGAGACACTGTTTCCTTGAATATTCTAAAAAGTTACCATGGTTAGCTTCAGGTATTAGAAGCCATATGTGATCAACCCGGAGTGTCAATAAGCACAGACAAGCTCCTTCCCTTCTGTGTAATTCATAGCCACACTTTGCAAAGGAAAACACAGGCAGAGAAAGGTTAATCTTTAGTGACCGATATCTTCCAGGTAGTTGCTTGAATGACAGTCATCAGACAGAACTGCATCCATGAAGGTTTCAGGACATTTGCCTACTTGTAGATTCTCATTGCTGTGGACGGCTCATTGTTAGGTCATCATTTTCACTAAGTGTAATAGGGCATGGGCGCCCATCTTTTATTTTCACAGAGAAATTCTCTTTCTCCTTATTCTTTCCCTCATCTGCAAAATGAACCTGCTAATGACACAGTCCTTTAACAAGTCTACCCTCATTTATCATTACATGTAATCTCATTTGGTTTCTTTAATTATTCTCCATTTTGCTCATTGTGATTATCCAGACTACCACAATTTATCATATTTCTCTACCTCTTAAAAGATTCATTTACAGTTCTTGTTCTTTTATGGATTCTTATTGACATTTTTAATTGCAGCTGCTCTAGAGGAATTTTCATGCTTCCCTCTTCTCAAAGCATATCAATATTTATCTTTAATGTCCCTAATCATTTTTCTAATGTATGCTATTTTATGTTGCTTTTGTAAGTGTATTTTCTTAATCTAGGCCCTTCTACAAAAGAAATTTAAGTCTGTCATTGATTTTTCTCTTAAGACAGTAATGGCATGAACACCACCTTGTAGGAAAGTTAAAACAGATAACTTAAATGTTTTATTTAGTAACTAATAAAATGCACTTCACTCAATTCAATGGACTGAATTAAAAATAGGCCCCAAATAAATAAGTAGATAACATCTAAGTTCTGCAAAAGAAACATATTTTGCAGAACTTGGCATGCAATATTTTGAACTTATCATTTCTTGACTTTCACCCATACCCATGTTCAAGAAACATATATTATTTACTAATGAGATTTAGAATATTATTTTAAGTGGAGAGAAAAGCCAAGGATGAGTTTCTATATTGAACATGTAGCATCTTATGGATATAATACAGTATGTAGAGTAATACCGGATTATTTCATATGCCTTAAGAAGTCAACAGAAGTTTCCTTGAACTAAGAAAATCATGGAAGGCTTTAGAAAAGAGGTAACATTTGAACTGGACCTTCAATAAGATTTGAAATGTTTGACATGTTTGAGAAGAATATGATTGTCAGGATAACAAGAAAACTAATCTTATAGTGAAAACAGCAGGCATTAGCCTACACTGCGTTCTTACCTACAGCACTCTGACACACTTTCAAGTGGTATGTTCTTCCTCAGGAACTAAATTTAAATATTATTTATTGATATATCATTGTCTTTGAAAAGCTTCTATTAGCACAAAATATTATTAAAGTTTTGAATACAAAAAAGACTATAACAGTAGACTAAACTAACCTTGAACTAAGGTGGGAGGAGGGAAAAATAGAATCAAGCTTGATTTAATGTTAAATTTAGGAGATAGAGTAAATACATTGGTAATTATTGAAAGAAAAATAAGGCTGAAGCTTAAGCAATTCCAAGATTCTGTAGCTGGGTAACTAACAGCAATAAAAAAATAATTCATAACAAACACTTATGGACAAGTTGCTTAATTTTTAGTGCCCTAAATGTATTGATTTGTTTAATTCTCAGACCATTCCTATGTAGCTAAGGAAATAGTGGGCCATTAATATGAATTAGAAAATATGATGGGGGAAATACATTTTGGAGTGAAATATAATGAGCTCTGTTTCAATTTTGTGTTTTAAATATAGTTTTAGTCAAAGTAAGGTAAGCCATGCTGCAAAAAGTTGCCATATCTTAAAAATAAAACACAATAAAGGTTTATTTTTCATTCTAATTAAGTGTCCCATACAGGTTGTCTGGGCATTCTGCCTATTTCATCTCAAGCTGATGAAGATTCTGCCCTCTTTTAACCAGCATTTGAAACACAGAAGCAGAAAGTAAGAATGGAGTAGGCATATACATTTTACTGCTTCAGCCCAGACGAACTGAAATTTCCACTCACATTCTTTGAACAGAACTAACCACATGATTTTAACATAATTGCAAAGGATATGAAGGGGCACATGGGTACTACTTGGTCAGCACTGACCCCACTACTTGGTGAGACACAGGCACCAACTGTTCCATTAGGAGCACAGTAGTGTAACAAAAATGGGGTCCAGAACAAAGCATGGGGTCCAAGCTGAGTTTTCCAGCTATGCTAACTTATTTACAGGTCTCAGATCTCACTATTTTCTTAATCATAATTTTGTCTTCTATCATGTTATTCCATTTGCTGAAAATTCCTTCCCTTCCTTGTCTACATAGTTAATCCCTGATCATTCTTCAAAATACAATTCAGTATATTCAAAAACAGTGCTGTGGTAATTGGTTACCCATATCAAAGGGAAAACACTTATCTGAAATAAAAATGTATTCTTGGTAAAATAAAAGTAAACATCAATTCAAAGAGCTATGAAACACTAAGAAAAAACATGTTTTGAGTATAGGTATAGAAAAAAATCACAAGAAAGATCGGTTGATCAAACTATATGTATTTCCAGATATAAAATATATGAAAAGATAAAAATGAACAAGGAAACAATTTCAAAAACATAAATATTAAAAATACTTCATCACCCTAAAGGAAAAATTATAAAGAACAAGCCAACACATTACATAAATATAAAACACAGAAGAAATCTTTAAAAATGCAAAATCGTTGATTATTAAAGAAATGATAAAATGCACATAACAATGAAATTTACTTTTATACTTCTAAAATTGGCACTTAGAATTCTAGTGAATGTTCCTAGAAAGTATTTACTAAGTTAATTAAATCTTTCCACACATATTTGCATACTTTACTCTGTAACTAACATTGTTGTACATAAATCAATTAAAATAATAATATTTAATAATAAAGAAAAAGAGTGTGCTTTCATGAAACTTACACTCTCATTGATGTCTTAGTTTGGGTTCCCTCAGAAAGAGATCCTGAGTAAGGTATTCAAATAAAAATAATGTATTTAGAAATGGATGGTTTATTTAGAAGTAGATAAAACGTATGTAGTGGGCAAGTGAATTGGAGATAGAAAGGCAACTAATCAAAGATAAATTGTTATGTCAGTTATCATGATGAGAGATTGCCACTTAGTCATGTGCAAAAATTCTGGGAAAGAATGCAAAGCCAGCCTTGTGACTTATCCGCAAGAGGACCAAGAAAGCCAGCACATTTATAGACTAACTTGCATAAGTTATTTGAGATCTGATTTGGGGGTGTTAATTTTTCTGCACACTCAGTCTGCCACATGCAGAAAAGCCTTCCACAGATTCAGATGGCAGCCACGAAGCCCAGAGATGCAGTCACTAGCACGTGGGTATGAGCAGGAATAAAGGGCCTACTAAATATAGGTAGGACACTGACAAATATGCTATACTAAGAATGACAATAAAGAATAAGCATTATAAAAAGGTAAACTACAAATTTATTTAAAGGTTACAAATGTTGTTGGTATAAAGAAAAGAAGTAGAGTTGGGTAAGAGGGATTGGTGATTACAGGCATAGGAATAGCCTGTTTCTGGTATCAAATAGGGTGATCGGGGTAGACCCCACTGGGAGCATGAGACAACACTCAAAGAAGAGAAATCAGACAAACAGATATCTATGTGGGATTATTATAGGCAGAAAAGTCATTTGATTAAAGGGCTTATTGGATTTTGTCTGGAATATTTGAGGAACAGCAATGAAGCTATGTAACTGGAATATTGGCAACAGTAGGAGGAGAGGTAATGAGTTGGCCAGGGATGGATAGTAAGTGAACATGTAGGACATAAGATGACTTGTAAGACTTTCTTACTGTAATGGAAATGGGAATCCACAGCAGGGTTTTGAATAGAGGGAGACATAAAATGTTTTCTCTTACAAAATGATTGTTGAGCACTTTCCTTTCTGAACATGAGAAAGTAACTAGTGTCACACTTACCCTGCTGAAATAAACAAATAAAACATTAGGCAAAACAGGTGAGATAACTGTTTTCCTACTTTGGTGACTAGGCATCTCAAGACCATGAACCTTAAGAAAAAGAAATTTGTACCATAGTTTTTTGATCCATTCATTTACTGATGGGCACCTAGGTTGCTTCCAACACTTGGCTATTATAAATTGTGCTGCTATGAACATCGGGGTGCATGGGTTCTTTTGGAATGGTGTTTCAGGGTTCTTGGGATATAATCCTAGCAGTGCAGTTGCTGGGTCAAAAGGCAGTTCTATTTTTAGTTTTCTTAGAAAATTCCACACTGTTTTCCATAGTGGTTGTACCAGTCTGCAATCCTGCCAGCAGTGAACTAGGGTCCCCTTTTCTCCACAACCTCTCCAACACTTTTTGTTACTTTATGATAACCACTCTTACAGGTGTAAAGTGGTATCTCATTGTGGTTTTAATTTGCATTTCTCTGATGACTAGTGATATTGAACATCTTGTCATGTGTCTCTGAATCCTCTGTATGTCCTCCTTGGAGAAATGTCTGTCCAAGTCCTTTGCCCACTTTTTAATTGGGTTGCTTATCTTCTTAGAGTGGAGTCATGTAAGTTCTTTGTATATTTTGGAGATTAAACCCTTGTCTGAGGTATCATTGGCAAATATGTTTTTCCATATACACAATGGAATTCTGTGCAGCAGAAAGAAAGAAGGAGCTCCTACCCTTTGCAACAGCATGAATGGAACTGAAAAGCATTATGCTGAGTGAAATAAGCCAGGTGGTGAAAAACAAATACCATATGATCTCACCTTTAACAGGAACCTAAACAACAAAACAAACAAGCAAGCAAAATATAACCAAAGACATTCAAATAGAAAACAGGCTGACAGTGACCAGAGGGGAGAGGGGAGGGAATTTCAGGGAAAACAGGGGAGCGATTTTCAGGGGAAAAAGGAAAGAGATTACAAGAACAAGTATAAAGGACACATGGACAAAAACTAAGGGGGGTGGAAATGGGAGGGAGGTGGGGAACACTGTGGGGGTGGACTAGGATGGGAGTAAAAAACAGAAAACTGTACTTGAACAACGATTATAATAAAAATTTTTAAAAAGAAAAAGAAATTTATAAGCTGACATAAAACACTTAGGAATGAATTTAATGAATGTTAAGTACAACCTCTACACTGCAAACTACAAAACACTTTTTTTGAGAAATTAAAGGAGACCTAACTAAATGAAAATAGATACCTTGCTCATAGATTGTGAGACTCAATATCATTGATTTATCAGTTTCCACAAATTAATCTATACATTTTAATATAGTCCCAATATGAAGCCAAATAAAATTTTTACTAGTGATTCAGAAGTGAATTTAAAGTTTATATAGATATGAACAAATACGGCATAAACAAAACTATTTGTTCCCATCTTTATTGAGATATCACTAACACATAATGTGTAATTTTAAGTTATATAACATGGTGATTTTATATATCTATATATTATATATAGATATTATAATTTATCTATATTATATAAAGATATATAGTAAAAATGATTACCATAATAACATCACTTAACATATCCATTACCTCACATTGTTATAATTTATGTGTGTTGAGAAATTTTAAGATCTTTTAGTGATTTTCAAATACACAAGAGTATTGTTAACTATAATCATTATGCTGCACATTATATCCCTAGAACTTATTTATGTTAAAAGTAGAAAATCTTTATACATATAATATATATACATATTTAATTTTACTGGCGTGAAAGGTATTGCCTGAAGGTATTGCAGTCAACCAATGTAGTATTGGCATAAGGAGAGAAAAATAATTCATTAGACCCAAACAGAGATAAATACGTGCAGAAATAAAATGTGCAGAAATGTGGTTTCCATCAAAAGCAGTGCAATTCAGTGGGGAAAGGGAAATCAACAAATGACACTGGAACCACGGATAATAAGAAAAACTGCAAAAGCTACCTCATACTATATACAAAAGGTAATTTGAAATTGATCACAGACCCACCTATAAAAGTTAAAAACATAAACTTTGGGGGGAACCCACATAAGAATGTCTTCATAACATTGAAGTACACAAAGATTTTCTTGAGAGGCAATTGAAAGCCATTTTAAAAATGGGTAAATTAAGCTCCATCAAAATTAAACACTCAAATTTGTGTTTAAATATAAAGTGGCACTACTTTGGAAAACTATTTCGTCACCTACCCTATGCCCAAAGACATCCATACATAAAAGGAGTTGTGCAAAAAATGTTTATAGCTGCTTTATTCGTAACTGTCACACACTAGAAACTACTGAAATGTCCAACAAATGAATGAACAATTGCGTGGCACATGTATACATTATAATACTAGTAAGAAGTTTAAAAAATAAGCTTCTGATTCAGTCAACAACATGGAACAACCTTTAAAATATTAAGTTAAATTACACACAAAAAAGAAATCTAGTATCATTTTGATTGAATAATACATGCAATAAGAAATCACAAATGTCTGTTTGTGGCCCAAGTTCCCTTTAATTATAATTACACAGAGAGGCAAAATGTGGCTATGGAGTATTTTACAATGTTCTTTCAGATCAGAGTATTCGTAGTACAATGTCTCTCATCTCTGCATTTATGACGTCACAGAAAGTACTGGGACTGCCGAAGAGTGGAGTTATATGTAGTTTAGTTGTATTCTGCCAGCATGACACCACTTGCAGACATCTTCAGTTTCTAAAACCATCTTTCCCTTTTAAATATCATTTAGGGGATGACCCAAAGAGCATCTTTGTTGTTCTGAAGTTTTGGGGAGGGTGCTAGTGTGTGTGTGTGTTTGTGTGTGTGTGTGTGTGTGTGTGTGTGTGTGTGTGTGTGTGGTGGAAGGTAAAGGAAAATATAATCTGCTCTTTCAAAGTTCTTATCCCAAAGCTGAATTACAGATGGACAATGCAGCATTTTTATAAAAGAAATGGCCATTGCAGTTGAAAATAAAAGTCTCTAGTAAAATCTTATTTATAGTGCTCAGACCTTTGATACCCATGCATTCGTGCTAAAAGGGGAAGATTTGTTAGAAATTAAAACTTCCTTTATATCCACTTGTTAAACCAAGGACCAGAATTAAGTAGAATCATAGCTGAAATGATCCTGAACTCCAGGGACACATACTAACAACAAGGATATTTGGACTCTCCCTACAGGTCCTGAGTATATGCTCCACTAGAATCAAGAATTCTCTTTCTATTTTTCCTGGTTTAAATAGCTATGATTAGGCATTGGAAGGTAAATGGATAATATTTCCAGTGTATTCTGTGGCTCTGCCCTCTGAGGTCAGATGTCTCAAACTGAGGACTTCAGTTACTTTTAATCACAGAAACTTTGGTCTGTCCACCATTCCCAATGTCTCCCAATTAAAAACCTTTATTATGTAAAGTTTCCAAAGAAAGACCACATGGCCCTAATATTTAAGCAAATAGGACTCAGTTCTCTGAAACTTTAAATTCTTAAAGGAAAAAGTAACTTTCAAGGAAAGAAATGGAATGCAACGCTGCAGCTGCCTCTAAAATATGTTAAGTGGGTGTCCTAACGAGAAGTTAGATAGAAACACAAACTGTGAACACGACAGGATTTGCTTTTGATTTCCACGTAGCTTTGGCTATTGCTATTTTTAGGCCCACCGGTACATACACAGGTGTTGCATCGAGGAGCAGCTGAACCAGAAGGGGTCCAGGACTTACTGGAGTTTGTCAGAAAGGATCATAGCTCCATAAACAGAAGGGGGAAATTTCAAGGGTTTATGACTGTCATCTCTGAAGATTCCAGAAGCAAGCTGTTCATCCTCTGATGCTTCTCCTTCTGTTGTTCTGTGTTCCTTGTATTTTGGGGATGCAAGGCTGATGTCCTTGGTAAACAACATTCAAGGTGATGTATTACTTTTCTGTTGATATTTAGACTTCGGGTGATGTGTATTATTGTCAAAAGCACAGATTTCTCTATGTTCTGGTGCATTCTAATGCTCAAAATAACCTGAACCAGAAAGGAAGAAGAAGTGGGCAAAAATGTCTAGTGGGCCGTAAAAAACACTTTTAACCCTATGGTAAGGTTCTGCAAGAGTTCTTCAAGATGATCCTCTTGTCTTAAAACATAACTTACTCTAAAAATTGAATTTCTCACCTCATAGAAGATTCTAAGGACTTTTAATAATCAGAAATGTTATATGTAATCTCTTGTCAGTCTCAAAGCGTCCATCCCCAGCAAACACTAATTAAATTTCTGCCTTGCTCTCTCCTCCTGCTGTCCCTCTCTGATAAAAGTGCGTTACAAGTGTTCGTTATCATTATTTCTGTCTCTGCCTCTCTCACCCTCGAACATACACACAGACACAATTCTACTCAAGAAGCTTGTAATATTTTCTCTTGAATATTGCTACTATAATAGCAGTATCTCTAAGAACATTGTTCTTTAAAAAATACGTCTGGGAATATATATATGTGAACATATCTGAATAATCTCCCTTCACTACAAAAACATAGTTTTCCCCCCAGTCTTTGCATGTGCAGCAGCAAACTCCCAATGACATTGCTCTGGTTCTCTTCAAAAGGTGGTGGTAAATGCAATGCTACCATCCCTGCTATGAACTGCTCAATTTTGTGCTAAGCTAAGACATACTACATGAGTGTGGGGATGGGTAATGGTGCCTGATCTTGGCCAGTGTGGATCCCATTACAGGGGATTAGGTTGACACTAATGGGGTTGATTCTGCAGCCTGTTCATCCTCTGTCTGCCAACTGTCAGAGTGAGCAGCCAGAGAATAGAATATCTGAGTGTTCGTGCCAAGACAACTGCAATAATGGGGGCTTGTTGCTATCAATGCCTCTTCGAATGGAGGCAGAAGGTAACACAACCAAGAGAATGGCAACAGTAGAGTTTTCGGATTCACCTGGCAGGAAGGGACAGAGAATGTCAGGTGTCTTGTTCTGTTGTAAATGCCTCTTGCTCAGAAAAGGTTAATTCTCACCCAGGCATGCCCATCAGGCTATAAAGGGTGACATGAGGAAAAGCCCAGGATTATCACAAATTCAATAAATAATATTTTCTGCTGAGCATTTGAGGACTTTCCCCTGTCACTGGTGTGCTATAAATAATATTGCTATCAGATTTGTTTTTGTTTAATTTTCATGGTACAAAATCTGGCAAAGGTACAGAATGTGTGCCCCAAATGGGAAGTTTTTATATGTTTCCACTGGAGCCTCCCGTGGCTCCATTTGGTGCAGCCACAGCTGGTATGCCCTGCTGATGGCAAGGGCCAATTCTCAGAAGCAGGAAGGAGATAAAATAATGTACAAAGGCACCTTCCAAATGCTTAGCCTCTCAGATGCTCAGGATGTCACAGAAGCATTTGACAGCCGATATTCTTTGATCTTTTCTAAGAGAAAAAGACGAGGCTTTGTCTCCAAGTCGGAGAACCAAGGTAATTGTGTCTTGATAGGACAATTGACATTTTAGATTCAGGTCCTTAGATGTTACTATATCGTCCCACCTGCCCAGCCTTGATGATAGAGTTAAAACTGCCACACTCTCATACTAGTATTTCTTCAAATATGAACAAATATTAATAGTATTAGAAACTAACATTTTAACATTTTTACTTTTTTAAGATTTTATTTATTTATTTTTAGAGAGAGGAGAAGAGCGAGAAAGAGAGGGAGACAAACATCAATGTGTGGTTGCCTCTTGCACGCCCCCAACTGGAGATCCAGCCTGCAACCAGGCATGTGCCCTGTCTGAGAATTGAACCAGTGACTTTTTGATTCACAGGCCGAACTCATTCCACTGAGCCACACCAGCCAGAGATTACTATTTTTTAAATATTTATTATGGGCCAAATTACCTTACAAAGAACTTTAATTTCATTATTTTTGTATTTGATTTTGGATCTAAACATTCACATATTTCAGTCTTTTCCTGGATGTTGCTATACAAATTTCTGAGTCCCTGCTCAGTTTTTGGTGTGTATCAGTAATCATGAGAATGACAAAACACTTCCCCCCCAATGATATGGAGTGTATTATTCAAAGAATTTTAATAAGAAAGTGAGGTAAAGTCCTTTACTTCCAGAGACTACCACATGAAATGGTAATTCATTCTATACTAATGTCTTTATGCATTTCAATAGGAAGAGATGCTAAATAAGACTGCATTTGTAGTTCTTGAATTTGAGGTGAGAAGAGATTAAACAGTCAACAAAAGGTGAATACTGTGCATAGACCTGTTCTTCTATACAATTTAAATTCTTTTTTAAAAAATTTCATTGATTTTTTTTAGTGTAGCAATTTGTATTTCTCAAAATATTTTTAGTTAGATGGTTTCTTATTCTGTCAAAAAATACATCATGTAAGTAGGGCAAAAATACCTATTTTAATGTTTTAAAAGAAGAAGAATCAAATAGAAATTAAACATACTTGTATGAGTTTGGGAATCGCCTACACAACTGATTCCTTTTTTTAATGCTACAATCTCTTCATGTTTTCTTCTGTACTGCGCCTTATCACAGCATATGCCACTCATTAATCTATCTGGTCTTCAATAAAGGACCTCACCAGACAATTCCAGAATATATGAGTGTGTGGCTAGAATGAGATCACCTTAATAAAAAAGGATAGTTTTTTGCTTATTTGTTTGTTTTTACCAAAGAGTTGAAATTAAGACCACTTAACTTTTTCTTGCCATAGCTCTAAAGGTTCCATTAGAAACTGAAATATAGCCTTTTCTGTGTCTTAGACATTTTAACTAGCCAATGCCAATGATTCAGTCTTACTTTGTTACTCAGAATCCAGTTAGATAGAGACCACACACATTATGTTAACAGAGAGAATTTAATGTGGATAATCATTAAGCAGTTATGAGAGAACTGAAAGGAAAATGCAAACACTGATCTATCATGATCTAGTAACTGTGGAAGCAGATGCTAACCCAGCACAGGGAGAACAAAAGGACAAGGTTGGAAGGATTGATGTGCAGAATCTTGGAAAAGGGGCCCCATGGACCCAGGACTCAGACCCTTTGTTAAGGGGACACTGCTTGGGTATTGGCGGAGCCTCAGGAAGTCAGAGGAGAAACCGTAAGGAGTTGGGATTTAGAATAGGAAGAGACTGTCTCTACTGAGTCTGGTTCTCTGATCGCTGGGAACACAATAAGCTGGAATATAAAGCCTCAACCGTGGCAAACTGCTGCCATTAGGTGAAGAAGTGTTGCATAGCAGATGCTGATGGGAATAGAAGATGTCTGCCTCCAAGTCTCCCCACCACGGGAAGGACCTGACGGGAACCAGCTGGCAAAGGAGAACACGTGTTTCGTAATGTTTCAGTCTTAACATTACGAAGTAGAGTATGAAAGAGTAAATTTGAAGTTGAGAGACAATAGCTTAATAATTGTCAGACATAAAAAATGGAATGAAATTATGAAGACCTTCTGATAAGTTATTTCACCACTATTTATTCTCCCAATTTCATAGAAAGAGGCTCAATTCTGAAACTGTGTGTATAAGCACACAAAATACTTATTAATGAATTGCAGTGGTTTTCAACTCTGACTACAGATCATTAACCCCTGAAGTTCTTTTTAAAAAAATACAAGGGCCCACTTTCAACAAATTAAATCAGAATTTTTAGAACTGTGACTTAGATATTATTATGGATTTTAACCTACAAAATTATTTTCACATTCAACCAAAATTAAGAAACACCTCAAAAATAACTAATACATTATTCAACCTCAATAGTAACAAAAAAATCAAAATGTACAAGATATTTTTTACCCAATAAATTGAGAGTATTTCTTCTTAAAATAATTCCTTTTATTTGATGTGTGTTTAAAAAAAAAGATACTCTTTTGCATTGAATTAAAAGTTAAGATCATATTTATGAGAGAAATGTAACTCTTATTTTACAAAAAAATCCATAAACTTACACCATTTGAACCAGGGATTTCACTCACAGAGATTCATTCTAAGACTATTGATGCATTTTCTTACCAGATATTATTGAAAGCTACCACGTGATTGATGGTGTGAGAAGAACTGGGAACTTGGCAGGTAAAACAAAGATAATGTGACTAGTAATATGGAATTTGTATTCCAGAGGGCAGAGGTAGAAAATGCATTAAAAAGCATAATCAGATAATAGAGTACTTTAATGAAAATGAATTCAAGCAATGGGTACAGAATGAAGTTACTTTAGGTAGGATAGTCAGAGATGATCTCTGAAGAGCTGATATTTACAGAGTGAAAACCAAACAAATACATTACACTTGAAGAAAAGAAAGAAGTACGACGAGACTAAACTCAACAAAGGGCAAAAGAAGTAGGAAAGAAAGAGAGTTATTCAGGAACCAGCTTAAGTAGAGCCTGAAAAGCCACCACAAGGAGATTGAACATTATTCTAAATCCAAAGGAAAATAATCTGTAGAGTTTTTAAGAGGAAAACGACAATCTAATTTTGGTTTTTAAATGTCACTGAATGCTGTGGTGGAGAGGAAAGGGGTGGCAAGTGTCGAGTTCGGGGAACTAATGAGAACAGTTCAGAACTCTCCGGGTGAGAGATGAGAGTGGTCGAAACTAAAATAGTAGCTGCAGAAGTGAAAAAAGTCGCTATGTATAGAACGTGTATTTGAGGAAGTGGATTAGATAATGAATGAATAAAAAGGGAAAATAGTTATGGTTTAAATAATTACATGGCATTGCTATTTACTGAGATGGGATTTTAAAGCAAAAACGATTTGAAAGAAAAATTAAGGAATTTTTACTGTAGATTTTATGATTTAGAGTACATGCCAATGTGATGGCTAGGTAAGAGTCTGTCGATGCAGAGTGCAGAGTTAAAAGTATTATTTTGGAGTCCTTAGCAAAGATAATCAAAGATTCTGACAAATGTCTTTGCCATGGCATTCACTGTAACATTTGCATGTCATGGAAACCTTTGAAAACAATACATGATAATGATTAGTAAAGGATAGAGTGTTAGCAGAAGAAGGATCAGGGTGACTTCTCTCCTGCAGCTATCACCACATTCTCCTCAATCAGACAATGTTAGTGCATAGGCGGTGTGCAATAATAACCACCGTCACATAGCTCTGGAGCCACATTTATGATTGTGACTCAGAAAAAATCAATGTGGCGTATACATGGTTCATTTATGCTCATATAAATTCTATTTACAGAATAAACTAGTCCAATGAAAATGTAACATAATTTAAATATTAAAAGAAATGTAAGGGTTATCTACAGAAAAAAATTAGAGGCATCCACGATTCACAAGAAGTTTTCTGTGAATAGAAAACTGAACCCCATGCGCTCGCTGATGGGTCAGGATTAGGAAGACCTGGCACATATTGATTTTAAGGTTATGATCCAATGACAGTTGTTGTCATATAGTTTTAGGCTTTAAGTGTAGGATATGAGCCTTCATTCATATTTAGATCTAATTATTCAATTCTGTCTTCGTCTATTGTCTTGTGCACTTTTATTTGGAATTATTCCCAAACAATAGGTTTCAGAGATGCAAGAGATTAACAGGGTATGTGCCAGTTTATATTATTGACACAGGGCACCAGGAAATGGAATCTACACAAATGTTTTATTGTTGTTGTGGCTGTTGTTCTGTTTCTTCAGCAGTTTCAAGTAAGCAAATTTTATTGTGTCACCTCTTTTTAAGTCAAGAATCTTGGCTGGCTTGACTGGTTTCTCTGTTCCAGGTTTCATAAGAGTGAAATTCATGCAATGGGTCAATGGGACTCATTGCAAAGCTCTGGGAAGAATCTGCTTGTCTGAGCTTATTCAGGTTGTTGCTAGATTTTCTTTATGACTATTTTTTCACTGGCCGTTTGCTGGGAGTGACTCTCTGCTCCTATAGACCCTCATATTTCTTCAGATGCTCTCTACATGGTCTCCCTCCAACCATGGACTGAGTTCCTCTCCTGCTTCAGATCTCTCTGCCCTCCCTTTCTGAGACACATCTGACTGACCCTCCTGCCTTTCTCTTTTGCTTTTTACTGCTTATGTGGTTACATCAGTCCTTCTAAGATAATTCAGGTTAATTTTATTTTAGGTCAGCTTTGTTCGTTTCTTTTAATAATGTATTTGTCTTTTTTTTCTTTAACTTCCATACCTGGCCTCAAAAGTAATTATTTACCAATTTGAAACAAATGTAGTTGAATAAATTCAGTGACTTCTGTATTACATATTTTTAATGATTTTCTTTCAACACATTTTGATAGAATATGTCAGACAGGATTCACTCACATCCCGATGTTGGGAACCACCCTGCCTGGTTTCAGGAGCTGTAAACCCCCCCATGGCCAAGGCTTAGTGAGCGACCTCTGGACCATAAGCCTCTAAGGAGACAGAGCTTATCTCCCTGGAAGGAGCGCTGCTTCTGCTCCTTTTTTCATAACTGACCTCCAATGCTTGATCAGTTAGCCGATGACGGATAAGATTCCCCAAGGGGGGAATGACCTAAGATAGGCATGATCATGTGGAGGCCCCAGGGAAGGACGTAAGGGGTTATGAAGAAAAGGGGTGCTGGACCCTTGCCCCTCGGCTTTGACGAAGCCGGACTCCCCGGAGTCCTGGAGAAGTCTCTGATAATTCCTTGTCTACCTTGCCCCCTCTGCCTGACTTAAGCCAGAAACAATGACAGAGGGCGGTGCAGCCCTGTGCTGGAAAGGGCGGGCTCCCCGGGTGATCAGGC